>MOOZ01002721.1:226272-250762 GCA_002930495.1 Cecropterus lyciades
CACGTATTAATATAATGATAACTACTACGTAAAAGTTCGTTACCAATAAATAATGAATAGTTTAAATTTTGCAGCCGGAACACACACCCCTTTCATGAAGTACACGTGAGAAAAATAAAATATACACCACCATACATACTACCACCGACAAGGTACTTCGAAATTAACTTGAGAGTATTTAGTGATATACATACAATTAAGTCAAGATCATAACAACATAATCAGATGAAGAGTATAATCGTTACTGTTATACAACTACACTTAAACTATCTAAACACTAATACACAGAGCACTTTCATTAATAACAAATAGACGTCGCGAGACACCTGGCAGATGTGATACATCGTGTTTATACAAGTAATATGCATAAAAGACAAGATTGCGGCAGGAACTAACTATATAGCATAATGAAAATAACGCCATCTATGAATAGCACACCGCATTAAGTCGAGCTATAATCGCAGTCCGCTTCGTTTTGTTCAATACTTTATAGTTCCGACAATGTATAACAGAGGACGCAAAATAAATACGGTGTGGTGATCGCCAGGCGAACAATCTGGTTTACGTGCGCCTATAGATGTTTAACATCAAAACTAAACCTGGAGTCTCCTGGTTTCATGACAATATCTTCTGTAATTTTTCTTCATTCATTCATTCATTCATTTTCATTCAAATTCTATAAAGCGTGGCGCCTTTTGCGGTCGACGCTTGACCTCAATTTCATACACTAATAATTTATAGGATCAAATCATTTGCGCCGACAAACATTAGCAGTATTATAACGACATTTCAATCTAATGTGTGCTTAGAAATCGGCTCAAACTATAATATCACACATCCTTATGCCTGAATAATTTGAGCCTTAGTACCAATACCATGTCGAAATAAACACTTCCACAGGGAAACAACAAAAATATTGAATAAAAATAATATGCAAATCAATTCGTCTAGTTAAAATATTTGATAATTGTATCGAAACGTTTCATATAAGTGTCTGTAGAGCGTTGCTCTGCTTCATATGATTTAGCGTTCTATACGGCTTATAACTGTAGTAGTATTTAATTAAAAAAGAAATCAGTGGCACTCCAGCGCAGACGTGAAAACTTGACAATTAGGTGTGTATTTTTGAGTTATTAGGTGTTTTATTTTATATACACAATATATATATGTACATACTTATATACAGAGGTGTCGCTTAGGGTTACAGTGTCGCGAGTTCAATGGTTTATTCCCATCTCAAAAAACTCTCAACGCGCCTAAAGGAATTGCACTTCAATAAAAAATATTTTTAATGGTTTATCGCCGTCCGAATATTATTCTAATTTATTTTAAGGGACTTATTTCTACAATTCTACCTGGTCCCTAATGTTTACACAAGGGATAAATGATTGATGAGGTTCACAATATTCTTTATTATAAAGAGAGACCGTATGATTGATGTAATTTTATAACGTGGTAAATATCACGCGTAAAACTTTTAAATCAAACTCGTTCCATTATGTTATCGTCGACCGGTCACTTTTCATTATTGCTTTACAAAAGCAATTTTATGCCATCCAATATGTAAACAGCTTTAGGGAGTGTTTACACGAGGTAGTGAGAAATAGGAACGAGTGATAATAATTTATTTAACCTACTTCAAAAAAGAAGAAGGTTCTTGGCTTTATTCTTTTCCTACACACTTTGACCTGACAAACTTTGTGCGGGTTTAACTATGAATTTTGAATTCGAATTGGTTAAACTTATAGTTAAGTGAAACGCCATTACAAATTTTATATTGTCAGTACTCGTTAGGTTTTCTTCTTTGGTTTTCATAAGTTTTCGCGCAAATGCGCGAAAAAATAAATAAATATTTAATTTTTTTCTGTTATAAGATCATTGTCTTGAGTATAAGGAAAACAAAAAAAGGGAAATCGGTCTAGTCGTTCACGTGCAATGCCGTGACCTATGTGATGCCATTTATATATATAGATAATATAGGGTGATTTTTCAACCGGACGTGGATAGCCAAATTAGATTCCATTGCCCCGATTTTCCTTCCCCATTGCCTTGGGTATCTGTCTAATTCTTTCACGATCCAATGGACCCAGCAATGGAAGGCTCTAAGGAAATTGTGCTTAAAAAAAACTATAAAAATAAAGTGTGTGTTAACTATAAACAAATGCATCTTTATATATGTAACTTTATTCAAATTAATGAATCGGTTGATGTATTTATGTTTTAGCATATATTTTTCTAACTTTTATAAAATACTTTTCTTTTTTTTGTCACATTATTTTTTAGTAAAAAAAATAGCAAATAATTACAGGGAAAAGCGAAAAACAAACGTCGTGGCCCGATTTTTATAAAAAGTTAAATATTGATTATGTACATTAAATAATAAAATGTTTGCAAAAAAGTAGTAAAAGCATAGATTTGGTTGTTACAAAGTTAGACTCAAAGTCTGCAGGATATAGTGTATCTAGAATGTAGGATATATAAACAGTCAAAGCTTAATTCAGTATCTGCAGGTAAAAAAATTGAAACCATTTTCTTACATCCGTAGCTAAAAATTTCTTTATTCGCGTTTGCAGTCGGCACAAGTAATCAGATTTCACGTCTTCTGTTAGCGCGTCAACTCTTTTTGAGTACGGAACATTCCCCCACGAATAAGAAGAACTGTATAAGTATAGCTACTTAGCTAGTATAGGTTATTTCGCTGCCGCTATCTAAAATAACCTAGAAAGAGCGGTTTTGCTTCACCGTAAAGAAACCATAATATCTAAGTTGATGCGAATTCAAGTACGTACTTAATGTAAGACGGTAAAAGCTCCTATTTCAGACATTTAGTGCGAGCTTAGTGCGACCTTGACTGCGAGAGTAGCGGTGTACATTATTTTGTGATTTGTGCCGATGTTGTGTGGTTAACATTATTTTTTAAAAGCTTTTATAACAAATAAGAGAGACAGTACTCTAGTGGTTGGATGGAAATTGAAATTATCCACTAATCGGCTACCAAAACAACGAAAAAGTGTCGTCTTGTATATGTAGTAAATAGCAATTGTAGTAAATAGCATATGTGGTAAAGTAGCGATTGAATTAATTATTTTTATTTACAGCCTTTCTATTTCTACCCGACTGCTCCAGAAGGAGGGAACGTTTTGCGAGCGTATGTATGTATGTTTGTTTGTATGTATGTCCATTTCTTTGGCACGCGCTAAAACCCAAACGACTTGACGGATTGTAACGTACTCGTATGACATATCATTAGAATCGTCTCAGTTTGGAGAGTGTCATAGACTATATATTTTTTAAAAAGGTGCCTGTAAATAGGGAAGAAGGAGGGGGAGGGACGACTTTTTTTACTATCATAACAATGTGGGTATCAAATATAATACTCATATATTATAACACTTTTAATTGACTATTATGACGAAAACTCATATAAAGCGTTAAATAAAATATATCATTATAAACAAAAAATAGTTTAAAGCAGTCGGGTTTCTTTTAATATTTTTAAGAATGTTACCAGTTTCCATCGTTTATAAGAATGAATATGTCTAAAACAGTTCTAGTTTAGGAAGGAGGTCGCTGAGAATAACGAGTATAGGTATGTTACATACTCATATCTATGTGCGTTCGAGGAGTCATTTATTAAAACGTCGAGCAAGCCACAGCAAAACGAGTTATTTTCTACAAATGCGCTATTCTTAGAACTAAAAAACCATGGAGGTACTGTAATCCAGTCATTAAGGTAAGTAATTAGTTCTTTGCGGTTGCCAGGGTAAAACGTGATCGAGGAAGTTGTTTAAAGGTAGAACTATTTATGTTTTGAATCGCTTCACCACATTTATTTCTGGCAGTAGCAGTAGTTTTAAGCTTTGTTGTGTTCTGGTTAGAAGGATGTGGTAAGGTAGTCAATATCCGACACGTTCCTACATAGTAAGGGGTAGCAACGCATCAGTCATTCTTATTTTTTTGTAAGGTAAGACTTACTTATGGTTGGTTTGACACTTTTCGCTTGGTTTGAACTTTTACAGTGAAAACTAGTTGTGCCCGCGGTTTGTCATAAAATGTTAGATAACATTAAATTGTAATAATAGTAATAACAATAGAGTGAATGGATTTTAATGAAATAACTCACAGTTACCTTATAAATTTATTTCAGTCCCTTAAATGAAATTCAGTTTGTAGTTTTCGATGCGGTTTCAAACACACATAAAAAGAGAAACACATGAAACTAGGTATTGCAGTTATTACTTACTAGCTGTGCCCTGCGGTTTCACCCGCTACTACATAAGAAAAAAAGAAACAAACAAACATAGCGTGATGTTATATAGCCTATAGCCCTCCTCAATAAATGTACTATTCAAAACATTATTTTTTCAATTCGAACCAGTACTTCCGGCAGCTTTATAATATTAGTAAATGTATACTAGTCGGTCCTCCAAATTATCATTTGCAAATGTATATCATGTACAGACACGCGAGTGTTTCATTGTTATTATATATAAGTTATAAATGTCATCATAAAATTAATTCAAGAATTTTCGTAACTCACTTTATTACATAGAGTGTAGTGTCTGGCAAGTTTCATTCAACATATTATTTACTGCCTCTGTGATTAATTAGCCTTTGACCGCACGCATACCGTACGAAATTATTTTGGGTGGATGTAAACATAAAATTTATTGAATTCCGTCTGTGCTGATTCATGATAAATTGTAACGTAACGTGTTATATGAGTAGATGAATCTTATGTCCAGTGGTTTATAAATGACTAACTTATTCCCGCGGCATCGATGCTTTCATCACGTTTCTCGGTCATGAATATCACATGTGTTATTCCAAGTCATGAACTATGTGTGCACGAAATTTCAGCCAAATCCGACTAGTAGCTTTCGCGTGAAAGACTAAAAAACACAATATACTCTCACAAACTTTTTCATCTATACATATAAATAAAATTGAAGTGTCTGTTTGTAATATCAAAATAATAGCTTTTTATCTAATGCATATGAAAGTATATATGATACTGATACCAAACCATCAATTACTAAAATTTTTGTCTGTCTATCTATCTGTCTGTCTGTTTGTTCTTGGTAATCTCTGCAACCGCTGGACCGATTTAGACGGGACTTTCACTGTTGGATAGCTGATGTCATAAGGCGTAACTTAGGCTACTTTTGTTTTAGAAAATGTAATCAGGGTTCCGCATATAAACATAAACCTAAGAAACCGCGCGCGCTCTACGCACATACAGCCATCGTCACTGCCGCTAATGTCAGTTGCTAACAATCCTCTCTAAAACAATGCTTTAATTTAAAAATTGTATAAGGTTTAAAATTTCGGCTATATGTAACTTCGTAAAGTTACATTATTTTAAACGCGGTTATAACCGCGGGGCTCAGCTTGTATATAATATTACTAAGACGCTTTTTTCTTGATAGTGAGGACATTGGAAAGTCGGGTGTATGAAATTGTTGCGTAGTAAAACTGTAAAACTCCTTTCATAGCCTGTCTCTAAATTATTGAGAGGACTTCTGTATCTTGGATGAAACGCGTAGGTATCCTTTTTACGCGTATCTCATTTTGGTCTGCCCGGGAGAGAAATAATATGTTAGAGCACCTTCTTAGACTTGTGATTAAAAATTAAGAGTTTGCGACTTATACCGAAATTCTTCGTTGGATCTTGAGTTTATGCTTGCTTTCTTGCAATCGGCAACCCCGATAGACTTGATTTAGTCCCCTTTTACGACATTTAGGAGATACATTACGAGTCTTCGGGCCCTGAAGTCCAGTAACAATATTTATGTATTAATTGATGTAAATTTATATTTAATTAGCGATCCAACCCAGTTCCAAGGGATAATACTTGTTTATACACGTATTGAAAATCCGTGTAACAATTAAAATTTAAAATAAAAACTATTATGTGATATCATTTAGATTCGTGAGGTAACAAGCAGAAGCCACGTAAGGCGTGGGCGGTGTGGGCCACCGCCTACGGTCTCGCGGTTTGAAGGGCCTTGCGCCTCACGGCCGAATTTTTTTTTTAAAGGTATGGAAAATCCAACAGTACACGTCACAAGGTTTTTCCTGTAGTAAATACATTGGAATAAATTTTAAACCGTAAAATATTCCAACCTTCGGCTTATAAATCCTTCTTAAACCATCAGAGGGCCTCGCGAAATGTACTTTGCTCACGTTAAGTTTAGGTCTTGCGCCGCCACTGGTAACAAATTTACTATACTCTATGATTAAATTATTTATTGATTTTTCGTCGTAGCGTAGGCCATTTTTTATTAAAATTCAGTTATGTTATATTGTTAATATAGAGACTGAACGCTCGAATGTACTCCTTAAAAATAATTATGCCAGGGTGCGCTAAAACATACAATTTCAGTAAAAGCCAAATGAAAACATTGTTTGATTGAAAGAAATAAAAACTTAAAACTTCAGAGTACCGTTGTACGTGAGTTTGCTACAAATATTTCGTTAGCAAACGCGATACTTCTTTTGTTTTGTAATATTATTGTTTCTGTCGGCCCTACTGGCCTTTATATTTGTACCGAGAATATTTAAAGAGAATCGTTTACGGAAACCTATGAATCCACTTTTAGTGAGGAAGAGTGGAAGGAGTGTAATGTTTTTTGAGCGTATGTATATTTGTATCTATGTCCATTTCTTTGGCACTCGCTACAGTCCAAACGTCTTAACCGTTTGTGACGTATGACATATCATTAGAATCTTGTCAGTTTTGAGAGTGACATAGGCTATATAATTTAAAAAAATTGCGCCTGAAAATAGAGGAAAAAGGAGGGAGGAGGGATGACTTATTTACTATTACGACAATACGGGTATCAAATGAAAGCAAGTAAATAGACATTCCAAAAATATAATACATATGAACAAAAATTTCGCTTTGAGCAGTTGGGTTTTTGTTTTATTGTTTTTATCGATGTTACTAGTTTACGTAATATAAGTAGCGTACGAGTATGCTCACTTATTTGGAAATTATTAATTTCCAGATTGGTGAGCTGCATACTCGTTTTCCGATGCGTTACTGATGCCTCAAAAAATTTAATCAGCCATATCATCAATCATACCAGATCACAGCAGCGTCACATTCACATTTACAAGGTGGTAGATCGTTTGACCGTGGAGGTACCGCCACACCTATCTACCGTGAAGCACTTCTTTCGTTTCGGTGAAAGGGTGCGGTTGCCGAATCATTTTTTATATGCGGCGACAATCTTAGTCCTCGGGAGTAGCGACACATCAGTGACTGACTTCAGATTGAATGAGTTACAGTGACCACTTAACATCAGGTGTACTGCATGCTCCTTTGCTATTTCAATTTTATGTTACAAAACAATGCTGCGATAAGGATAAGTTGGTCAAAATTAGGATAAGTAGGTCAAATAGAGGATAAGTGGGTCAAAATTATTAGCAACATCCATGTAAATATGTTTTCAAACATAATTATGTTGGGTAACGCCGGCTTTAAAGCAAGATTAGCGGTCGCTTTGGACGCCGGGTGACGAGGGGCATCAAAATGCCAAATCCCCGAGTTCGGTAAATACCGAGGTATAACAAGATCTGTCTGGGTTCTCTTATTATATGTTAAAATAAAACCAAAATACAATTTACGATAAGTTAAAACGTCGATCAAAGGGCTTTGAAAGACAATCTCGTTTTTTCTGGTCAAGGACTAGGACGAGCTTTGGGCGTATTGATTAGCTTTATGAAACTTTTGTAAAGCGTCGCTTTATAATGTATAAGAAGTGGACATATCATTATCGAGCGTTTGTATGGATTAGTGATGTGCTGGATAACCGTATCGGTAACCGTGGATATCCGAGGCAGACGGAAAAGAGGAATTCAGCATATGATATGTCGGTAGATTTATCTTGATAGTCGTATTGACGTAGGCTATCAAATTTTCGAATATAGCGCCTTTACATAGAAAAGTGGAGAAGGGACATCTGCTTTAAAATATTACCTATTATTGAAGGTGGAAGTACTCTTTGTGGTTCGACTCCGGAAGCACCACCGCCACACCTATTTCTGCCTAATAACATCAGTGATATGCGCTGCTGTGTTCTGGTCTGAAGGGTGTGGTAAGGGAGACATATTTTTCCGAGGCATTCCATCTTAGTCCTCTGGGGTAGCAACGCATCTGTGGCTAACCTTAGGTGAGACTTTGATCTTACCTAGGTTTGATGTCCATGGGCGGCAGTAGTCATTTACCATCAGGTGCGCTGCATGCTCGTTTGCTACTTCCATATTATAAAAAATAAAAATAAAAATTGAAATGTGGAAACGACCACTAGAATAAACAAATATCAAAATAGAAATCATAGAATAGATACTGCTAGTATATAAATTATATTTATATAAATATTTGGATATGGTTTACCATGGCTCATATACCCATTTCGATCATAGAGCTATTGGAAGAAATAAGTAGCCCTTTGTATTTTTGGCCCTGTGTATTTTTCTTACGTTTAATGTATGTAATTATGTAACCGTGTACAAAAACTTATAATTAATTTTAAAAAATGCGAAATAGACTACAATAACTGTCCTTGCCATCGCGCGTAGTTCAATAATGAATTATATCTATTTTCATATTTCATTTAGTAGTTCATAGTATCTATTTATTTTTCCTTTTCAGTTAAGACGTTTCTTTTTGCCAGCCGGGATTTTGTTAAATGCATTATCTTATTAAAAGAAGTTATCTATAATATTGCAAAAATTGCTTCAAAAATATAGTTTAATATAATTAAGCGGATGCTCTCATTCCTGTATACGTTTTTTTTTAATGTTATGTATTTCGTTATATATATATAAGATAAGGATTTTCGTACTATTTTGGGCTAGAATCCGACTTTTTCAATTTGAACTGATACCTCAGACCCCCTCAGCCAAATTACTTTAAAAAGATTATCTACATTATTATAACAATCAAAATATATTGATGCAAAATACTATCCAATTTAAAAACTTTGCGGTTGTCTGTTTGTCGCTTCTCCTGGTAAAAGGGAGCAAGTTTAATAAGTGCTTTAGTATAGTAGATACTGATATCTTATAGTTTTGTACGCTGTTTTAAATGCGGGCCACGTGGTACGAACACGTTCTTGTCTGAAAGATTAATGTGTTTTTAAAATTCATGGGTGGTTTCTTAGGATTTATTTGGTATTATTTTGATATAATCACCTAAGTATACGTTTTAATAAAACATTTACTTACTTAAATTCTACTTTAAACATTATCTCCTTGTTTCTTGCACATAGGAAAGTATCTTAGATTTGACTGATATGCTTTTTCAATGTGAAACGGTTTATCAGTTTTTGGGAATCAATATTTAAGAAAAACGGAATACGTATAAATAATATTACATACTATTGTAAAACTAATAAAAAATATACATAGAATGGAATACATAATAAACAGGATTAGTTCTAGAGCGGTTTGAATATCATTTACCCTCTTCTGTAAATTTCAGTTGTAGATATGCATCTTTATGTGTACGTAGGAACCAAAAGCTTGATAGAAAAACCAATTTAATTAAATATATATTATTTAGATATAGAGATAGATATAAAATCTAAGGGTGTTAGAAACATTGTAATGACTATTTATTCGGTATGAGATTTTTATGTGAAGGAGCAGCGTGGCATGATTTTACCTAAAGTAATTTGGGTGTTACAGCCCTAAGAAACCCTTCACCAAAGCCAAATAAGACATGAATCCTACCTAAAGTTTATAAAAGATGCGTTGATTTTAAACAAGTTATAACATTTTTAGCGTGTACTATAAATTAACCTAGCAGGGAACTTCCAGTACAGTGTAAATAAAATGTCACGAATGTAACGTATGCGAGATCGTAGAAGCTGGTTCATGTCGTCATAAACACCATGAAATAACGACTGTTTTGGCTCGCATTGTTTATACGTAAGCTTATACTTCTGATGCGAGCAAATAACAATTTTTCCCAAAAAAATATTGCCAGAATAGTACATCATAATACCTACCTACTATTAAAAATTTACGAGCGGTATCAACCACGTCTCATTAAGATCGAAGACATTAATTTCACTAACTGACCGTTACTGAATCGTAAAGTAATACTAATAATTTAACGACTGAACACCGAAAATGTGTCACTACGTATGTTGTTTTTTGTTTCAGGTGAAATGCTTCATACGTCGAGAAAAGATAGAACTCAGTGTTGGCGCTTTAAAATAATGTAACACATAATGTTAGATGATTTCAAGACGGATTTTAAAAGTCATGAAACAACTACATCGTACGAAAATTTGGAGTCGAATTACACGGAGGAATTCAGCAACGCAACTGCATCGCCTAATACGACATGGCTGGACTACGAGAGTGTCTGTTCACCCCTCGGCTCCTCAGAAGATTTCCTATCTTCACCGTTCTTCCAATCATGTGTTTTCATATTGTACTGTTTAGTGTTTATCATAGCACTTCTCGGAAATGGACTAGTATGTTTTGTTGTGCAAACGTCACCGAGAATGAAGACAGTGACGAACTATTTCATAGTGAACTTGGCCGTAGGTGATATTTTAATGACACTGTTTTGCGTACCATTTTCCTTTGTATCCACGTTGGTACTACGGTACTGGCCTTTTGGTATAGTTATGTGTAAAGTAGTAAATTTTTCGCAAGCAGTGTCTGTGTTTGTAAGTGCTTATACATTATTAGCGATATCGATAGACCGTTATATGGCAATAATGCGTCCACTCCGCCCTCGTCTGGGCAGAACTGCTGCGAAATTTGTAGTGGCCGGCGTCTGGGGTGGCGCTATGGCTACCGCAGCTCCGATACCTATTGTTTCACAAATACACAGGCCTACCGAGTGGCATCGATTCTGCCAGGCGTAAGTATGACTATTTTTAATAATGGTACTTATTGGGTTTATTGCTGTGTTTTGTCAACCGCGCTTACAACCCATCTTTTTACGAGGCTTACTAAGAATATATAATATTTGTCATAATTCCGTCACTTTTATTTATTTTTTGTGACACTGATTGCTTTAGAAGAGGTTTTTTATTACTTTTCGTGTTAGTTTCGACGTCATGACGTGAATCTCGTAAATAATTTCCCAGTTTAGAGAGATTGTAACACTAGTTATCGCGGTAAGCTAAATTATTTGAGATCAAATAGGTAGGTAAATGGTTCCTATGCTAATTTAAAACATTTTATGATCATATAAGTGTTTAAAATAAAATATTTCAGAATAGTTATATTTATTGTAACGATTGTTAACCAATGTTTTAAGGGACGTCTAAATAATGCTATTCTAGTTGTACTTCATGATATAACATGAATAATGATATAAATGAAAAATAATTTAATATTTCACAGAATAGCTTAATTTTGACGTTGTATTAAAATTTTGTCACGAACAGTCTATTACGCAAATGTTGTATTATGTTTGATTTTTACGCTCAACGATTTACGTTACCGTGTGTTTACAGGGATATATGCCTCGAACAGTGGGAGCGGCCGCAGCAAAGCGAGCAGTACACGTGCGCGTTGATGGTGCTACAGTTCGGGATCCCGTTGGGAGCGCTAGTGTGCACGTACGCGCGTATCGCTCACGTGGTGTGGGGCGGCAGACCGCCCGGTGAGGCGCAAACCGCCCGGGATTCGCGTATGCAACGGTCTAAACGAAAGGTTTTGTTTTGAATATTTTGAAAATGTATGGCATCATGATAATACGATTCTATTTAATGGCTATTGAAATGTACTGCAACGATTTTTTACGGTGCGTTTCGCTTCGTAAAAAAAATCATAGATCAAAACCTACAACATAAATATTGTAGATTTTTGTTGTAATTTTGGGCTAAATACTCGCCTTTGTTAGGTAGAAATTTCTAAAACTTACCATGTATATCATTTATGTGTAAATATATCATGAAGAAAACGTTCCATCTTCGCGTACACAAAGGAATTTAATAATAGTCAGAAATCAAAATTATTGTTCGAGTGCGAATCGGGCGGGAAATGTCCCATATGAACCCACCCCTTTCGCTGTTTAAATCAACAGTTTAAACGACACTGACTACATCGTAGCCACAAGACAAACACTAGCAATATTGGAACTAAATATTCGGTTCAGACATCAGTTAAAAATTTTCACGAATTTCAGCCCTTTTCGCTACAATTTCCATTGGCATTATGTGACGTTATGAAATTAGTTACACACATTTATGTTCACCTATTTAACGCTCAATACTGACGCGGTAAGCTAATGTTTTGTGGTTCTTCGTTTACCTTGGATGATACTTTTGTCTTTTAAAATTGATAGAACTAAGGTATTAAAGTATGAAATTAAATAGATCAGAAAATATGTAAACATACAGTATTTACATAAACAAATTTTATTATGGAATGAAATCAACGATTCTGCCATGATAAACCTAATAATTCGATGAAGTTCCTTAACAATATATGTTTTTAGCCTAATATTGTCTGGAGATACATGCGATACGGTTTCGACCCAGTTGCATAAATAATGGTAACGATGATCTATACCGTGACCATAAGTCCTGCAACTGCGTCAATATATCGGCACAAAGCTAATATGCTCTTGCAAAATAGACAGCCGTCAGTTACTAACAGATAGGCGGAAGCTGAAAATACTAACATGCACTCATCACAAACATCTTAACGTTTCATTTTATTTACAAAACTGTTGTGTTGAGTGCTTAAAATCTAAATGCTTTGATTTCCGGTCATGTGGGAATCAAAGTTATTTTTAACCCACTGTGGTTCATCTTAATATGTTACGAGTACTCACCACCATTGGATTGTACCGAATTGCATAAACCTCAGGTGATCTTCGTTGAGCGTCAATACTTTTCGCGTTTAGTAAGAGGAACAATAGAGTCCAAAATACATCCTAAGAACTTTAACAGCGAAATGGTTTTAAATTAGTGCAAACGTGAAAAGCAGTGGTTAGTTTATGTAAATCACAAACAATGCAGTTTGGTCCGTAAGGATACAGCTAGTTTTGTAAGTCGTGATATGGAATAAAACAGAAAAACGAAATAGACGTATTGGTTAATTTATCACTAGTGCTTGTCAACGTTTTCTTCCCGCCACCGCAGTTTCGCCGTGACCACGATCCATGTAACTATGTCAAAATATCGGCAAAAAGAAATTTAAAAATCGCATATCGTGAGTACCCGTAACATATTAAAATTAAACGCTTTCTACACTCATAACCCCACAGTAGGATTTTCTCCTATGTAGTGGGTTCCATGCCACAAAAAGACGATAACACAAACATCCAGATCCAGAACAGAAATCTAAACTCATCATTCCAGATATCTGTCTGGCCGAGGATTGAACCCGGGATCCACTGCGTGTCAGACCGTATGGTGACCGCTCCACCACGTGGGTCGTCTAAGACTATAATCTATGTCTCTGTTAAACTTTATCCAATGTCATCCAGCCGTTCTGACGTGATTGAAAAACTAACATCAACCTATCCTCACAAAATTTCGTTTTTATAATTATGTAAATCGGGTCATTATAATAAAATTACGTTTTTATAAATAGTTGTCCAATTGGTTTAATTTTTACGCAGTTATTAAAATATCTTTCATAAATGTTATCTTTCATGACATAACTTTGTATAATAAACTGACCGTACTTATAATTTATTAATAACAAACTATTAATCTATGACTTATATTCCTAAGTAATGATCAAAAACTAAAATGTACTATCATGTCATATTTTAACGATATATATATAGCTTTCATTTTATACCCATATTGTCGTGGTAGTGAAAAAGTCGTTACCCCTCCCTTTTTCCCCTATTTGCAGACCTCATTTTTAAAAAATATATAGCCTATGTCACTTTCCAAACTGAGACTATTTTAATGATATGTTATACGTCTCAATCCGCCAAACCGTTTGGGCTGTAGCCCGCGCCAAAGAAATGGAAATACATATAAACAAACATAGTTACATACATACATACACACGAAAAACATTACCCTCGTTCTGACGCAGTCGGGTAAAAATACACATGGTAGCATTCGAACTTAATACATAATTACATTGTTCTACCTTTAAATTTTTATTGTGCTAAACGTATTTAGGTATTTAGTCTTATATTTGTAAGTATTAAATGTTTCTTTTTATTTCAGATGATTAAAATGATGGTAACCGTGGTCGCGGTTTTCACGATATGTTGGCTGCCACTTAATATATTTATTGTAAGTATATTTTATCTGTTGACATTTATTTTCGATATTGAGACAAACTTTCATCTCTTATTAAGTTCACATAGAGGATGATTTTTTACCACCGACTTAGTTAGGCATTGCCAGTAAGATAGTGTTAGTTTTAGTAAGTAGAACTATGAAATCATAAGATATATAAGACTCACGAATCATATGGAATAACGTGATCTGGATATTATGCCGAGTGCGTGTTCACCTTCGTCACGATTTTTCGGTTTCGACGGAGAACATTATACTCAATGTAAGTTCCACGATCTTTGTGGGAATGTTCAAAACGGTTTAGTTGTTTCAAAAAGCTCGTATGAAAAAATAACAAAGTTTCGTTTTTATATTTACAAGTTTCATCAGGAAAAAAGTATAAAATATATGAGAAAAAGACAAAATAATTAAAAAGCCAATATTTATTGTTTTCGATTTTTTTATAAAGTCAGAGATAAAAATGGTCTTTCTGATATACGAATTATGGAATATTAAAAAATAGGAAGCATTTAATTTTGCCGCTCTCATAAAACGGCTGCGTCACCGGCATGTTACGTCCCTGCCTACAGGATCGCTAGGAACATTACTGTCGATTGTCGCTGGAAGAGAGTCACAAAACAACTGGGATAGGATATTTTGTTCAGAATTCATCAGGATTCATAGCCTTCTTCTGTCGTTTGCGACGTTTACGTGTCTAATTTATTTTCCGATACCTGTAACCCGCGGTTTTTTCGATCTCCTATTAATCTTGTTTTTTAATCTTTTTTTACTAACCTGTGCCGGTTTTTGAACCGATTTCTGATTCCTTATATGATGATGAATCTGTGTATTTGAACTCCTCTTGGCTATGAAAAGTATGAGAATTCGCAACCCTTTTGATTCGTTTTAACAATGATATAAATAATCCAAATGTCTGGTTATAGTTAATAATCCAGGCTCGAATGGGATTTGTAAGTTATTAAACGATGCAAAATGATTAAGTTTATAGTCTTTTGTATAATAATCATCTCGGATTTCACCTTTTTGCCATTTGATAATTTGCCGAAATATATACATACGTTCGAAAAATTTCTTCGAGCAATTGAACGCCTACTGAATTTAAAATGAGATATTTGCATCAAATGAATACTAAAAAGTTTTTATTTACAAATATATTATAACACAAGCGATACAAATATGCTTTGGAATGTATTAACAATACCTCGGGTTCATATATACATTGGCCTACTAGTTTTGCCGCTTAGATTGGTGAAGCCAGTTTTATTTGCGAGGAAAACGGGCTTATCTTTCGGCAATTCATTGTAATTACTTAAACGTGGCGTAGGCCGTCGAGTAGACTAGTTTTATATATCCTACCTTATCGTGTTATAAGTAATCGTAAAAATGGTTTACGTTGGGGCAAGGGTAGTGTCAAGGCGGTGTTGTGCGAATATGAGAGGTAGTTGTGTAAAAAATATATGAGGATTACGGTACATATGTAGAGAAAACACGTTTCTAGTAGTTGCTCATAGTAGTTACAAAGGCACTATAGGTATGGATTTTTTGAAAAAGGTTGATTTTGTAATTGCGTCCAATTTAAGCATGATTCTTCAGAGTACAATCTACAAAAATAATCAGCACTTCGTAATCGATGTTTTTTTTTTTTATATTAAGAGAAGAATTCGACGTCAAAAAGTAGCAAGAATTTATGTAATTACAATAGTACGAAATTAAACGACAATGTACTAATATTTAAAATCGTGTCTCCAGCTCGCTTGCTGTGTATCAATTAAACATTCTTTGTCCATAATCGATTTTAAGATGAATCGATCTCAGATATACCCCTAATATACAATACACCACTCAGCCAGCGGAGCTATTGAACGAGCGAAATTCATAACATAGGAGAACTACATATAAGATAAATACAGAAATTAAAATTATAAAAAGAAAAATGAAGACGTTCAATGGGTCTTGATTTTAATTCTATTTTCCAATACTTAAATTAACTTATAAAAATCTCATTATATTTTGAAATCATTTCCGTCCGACATCTAGACGCTTTCCAAATTGGGACTAATCCGGAGAAATCCGGAAAAATGGCAGTAAAGATGTTAAAGAAAATTGTTAATTTTTATCTTCTCATTATCCAATTCAAAAATAAGTAACGCCAGTTCAACAAATCAGGTTTTAAACCCTTGATTGGATAAATATAAATAGTTCTACATAAAATAAGCGTGTTTAGGATATAACAGTAGTAGTTCACAAAATATATAATTATGCTGGTTTCTAATGGGAATAAAACAATTTTATTTCATACAAAGTGTTATTATTGGCAACCGCGAATAATTTGGCAATATATTGATATATTTTATTTTCATCTAGATGCTGTGGACCATTCATGAGCAAGATGAAAGTTGGACAAAGTGGCCGGGGCTACCATACCTGTGGTTCGCGAGCCACTGGCTGGCAATGTCTCATACATGCTATAACCCTATTATCTACTGCTACATGAATACGCGCTACCGACGAGGTTTCAAACAGGTATTTATATTGATAGGTACATATTTTTATGATAATTAAGCGAGCGTCCAGATCACCAGATGGCAAGTGGTTACTGTCTCCCATGGACGTCTCTAATCAACCCCAAACAGGAATATAGGCCACCCTGAGATAGATCACAGATGCGCTGCAACACTTAGGGCTGAGTTGGAATGTTAAGTCTCTCTACTACAACCTATAAACCAGAATAAAGAAATGCTTTACAATGGTGTTAAAAGGTAGATATAAGTGTGACACAGGTGGTCGGAGTCGACCGATAAAGAGTAACCGACCGATTAATTTGTTTTGGGCTAGTAACGAATCTTGGGTGTCTCTATCGTACTGGCCGTAGGGTTATTTTTAATTCAATTAAAATTATTCATTCACTACTGTGAATATATACATCGTATGTCGTAAATACTACTTATTCACGACTGTATAAAACATTTCGAGTGATGACAAAAGAGCGTCTCAACTTAATGAAATCATATTTTTTATCAAAGGCGTCTCATAGTAAAAGGGATATGATAAAATTGAATGGAATAATCCTTCGACCGAGTTTGTGAAGTTTTCTAACAAACACCCGTAATTTTGATCATCTTTGACGTCTATAATTTATACATTCAAAAAAATGAGATTAGGAAAACTAGACTGAGTTAAGCTGACGATGGATAAAAGGTTTTGTAGTCAGTTACATCTACGTGTTTTCAGTATTTAATGGGTAGTCAGTTCGTACCGATACATTACAAAAAGGTATTTTGTTACAGTAATAGATTATATACATATATATACATACTAACAAAACTAAAAGTTATTATATCATTTTTGTTTTATTCTTTCTAATGATAAGCTGCATGTTACAATATATATTTCATTTAATACAAACAACCACATAAATACCGCTTTGATACAGTGCAACCGCTCTAAGGTATTGTTGTTGAGAAACTGTTGTAACATTGATACCAGAGGGAACAAAAGTCGCTTTATATACATCATTGTACTAGTAATGTTAAACGCGAATTGTACGATTTCTTTGAGAAATAAATGATTATTAAATGAAAAATAATTGTAACATAGACCTCATCTTCTTTCATTTGTGTATATTTAACAACATTGAAATTTTCGTCCTAGTAAATGGCTAAGCCGATTTTGATAAAACATGTCTAAATTATTTGTTATGCCTTTTGATTTGATATCCCGCTTGTGGATATTTAAAAATATTTGATTTTTATCACCACTTTCACCGTTTATATCTAATAACCGATTGAACCGATTAAGCAGTTTATAAAGGTCACATTTAGTTTTCACATTTTAGGCAAAATATTGATACTGAAATTGTGTTATCGCGTTTGCTTGGCACTACAAACGATCTACCATGTCTGCACGCAGTTGTCTGAATACTTCTAGTAGTAAAGAATTCATATCAATCATTGTTGGTGAAAAATGAACCTGACCTCGTTGACTGCATACAGTATCTAGGGGAGAGCCATGTGAAGTAACTTCAACTGGATTAGTTCTTATAGGAGTACCAGTGTTACCCTTTTTAGGATTTGAGGATATACACTCTGGGCATATCCATTTTCTCTTATGTGCCTGTGTAAAGCCTTAAAAGTTTGTCTCAATATTAAGACACTTTAAATCATACTTATTTTACATTTGACATTCGAACATTCCATGTAAAACATATTTACTATAGCAATACAACGAGCGCCACGTTTATTCGACATTTTTAATTTAATATTCATCGATATGTAGGTAGCAAAAAACGTTGCGCACGCTTCAACTGGATATTATTTGTATATTATATATTATATTATTTGAAGGTGGTAGAACTCGTTGTGATTCGATTCCGGAAGTACCACCGCCACACCTGTTTCTGCCTAAGGGAGACATACTTTTCCGAGGCATTCCATCTTGGTCGTCAGGGGTAGCAACGCATCTGTGGCTAACCATAGGTGAGATTTGATCTTACTTAGGGTTGATTACCATGAGTCCCTGGGCGGCAGTAGCCACTTGCCATCAGGTGGGTTGCGTGCTCGTTTGCTACTATCCATATTATAAAAAAAAACTCACTCGCTCACTAAAATTCACTCGCTGTCTCAGCTGTAGAGGTAACTATGATGACAAATCCAAAGAACGAATCCTAAAAATAGAGGTTTGTTTTTTCCCACTAACAGAAGTAATTCAGTGCCAATGTGTCGGGACCTCAGTGGAATTCCAGTTGTGGAGGTTTCTCACTTAGCCAGGTCCCACTTAAACAAGTTTCACCTTAGTTTTATGATTCTGAATGTATTAATGTAGAAAAATACAATACATTATGTAATAATCGTCGTTTTTATTATTATTATAGAATTATTAACGAAGAGTATGTATGTATGCATTTCAATAAATATTTGTAAACAATTTACAATAATCAATTAATTATTGTAAAGACTGCCAATTAAAATGTGTTTATTGTTTCCAAATAACTTTTATGTATATTAATTAATACTTAAATTTAGGTACTACGATTAAATATTGTTGCTACACAGATCATCGCTTATTTAACTGTAGGTACTTATTTTTTATTATTATAATACTCTCCTGTAATATATTACTTACTTCAAAAGGGGTTTCCAGTATTTGTATGGTATTATTACACAATACAAAAATAAGTACTTACTTATTCGTCTTTCGTCATATTATTTGTGGGCTACGTTTATAACAGCTTACATTGAAAGAAACGGCGGGTGAGAAAGAGCAGAATTTCTCAGAAAATTCAGTACAATTTTCTAAGAAATATAATCGTATGAGAATGGGACGTTTTTGTTTCAATGAATATTTATCAATCTTGTATCGCCGAAACAGTAATTTTTAAGACGTTTTTTTTAACTGACTGTATGTATTTTTAACACGTTTTTATTAGCTTCGGTCGTATCTATGGATGCATGTATGTAATTTGTAACGAAGTCTTTGAACGTGATTTTTACCCAGTTTTTTTGGATAAAGCTGAAACTTTGTGCGCTTATCAGAGACTGATGACAATACAATATTCTATTTATATCTTTTTATATATCCACCCCCATAAGGGTTCAACAGGGGATGAAAATTTGTAAGAAAGTCCCCCAATTTTGATGCATGCTCAATGTAACTTAGTATTTGGACTTCGAGTTTAATATAATAGAATACATATTTTACCTTTTTTGGAAAATTATCCCCTGAGGTGGTGAAAAAGGGATTGGAAGTATGTTTGCAAGTCCGTCAATTTTGATGAATGTGACTTAGTATTTGGTTTTGTGACCACAGAAGCTGTTTTCACATATGATGCGCTAAAAATCAATTTTCTCTGCTGTAAAATTATCATCCATAAGACTAATAAAGGAAAAAAATAAATAATTGTTAAAAAAACTAAAAAACATGCTAGTAACTACCTCAACTAAAAAGAAGAAAATAAATAATAGTTAAAAAAACTTTAAAACACGCGTTTGAAACAAGCTGAACTAAAAATTGAAAATAATTTTCAATAAGTTTAAAAAATAGAGCGATAAGAAAAACATATTTTTATCGTAAAAATGCGTGGGGTGTTAGAAGGTTATTGTCATAATAATAAAATATCTCACAAACACCCCACGCTTTTTTACGATAATTTTTTTGTATGATTATTTATTGTATGTTTACCGATTTCTCTCTCACTTGTGGACCTTTTATCAGATTTCTTTTTATTTGAAAGAATATACTCCTGAGGTGGTCCCATAGGCAGCAAGTCAGGATCTGATAATGAAATCCCAACGAATTCAAGGGCAACGCTCAAATGTAATAGGTTTTAACAATGTTTTTCATATATTTTATTTGTACGAACTAAACAATGATGGTAAGAGGCAATTGCTATGCTTGGACATCTGTCATTAACCGCAGATCAGAGCAGAATGTTATCTGAGGTTGGCAACAGATGTGGTACTACCGAGGGTTAAGTTGGTACGACTTTATTATATTTTGTCAGGCGGTAGAAACAGTGTAGATTCTAGCGTGAAACTGTTCTTGCGTTTCGGTGGAAGGGAGTAGTTTTCGGCTCATTTTATGACTTTCTTAGTCTTTCGGAGGAGCATCTGTGATTGACATCAGATAGAACTAATGGTTGGGCGGCAGTAACCAGTTCCCATCAGGTGGACTTCATGCTTATTTGTTACTTCAAAAAAATAAATAAATAAAAAAACATAAACATAAACGCTTTCTACACTCATAGCCCCTCAGTACGATTTTCTCCTGTGTCGTGGGTGCCATGGACACACAAAGACGAATACACAAACACCCAGACCCAGAACTGAAATCTAAACTCACCATTCAGATGTCTGTCTGACCGGGGATCGAACCCGGGACCCACTGCGTGTCAGACCGGTATGGTGACCGTTCCGCCACGCGGGTCGTCAAAATATACTCATTATAGGTACTACCATAAATATTTCTACCACCTTTGAAACGTTTGCTTATTGTAAGTAGATTTCAGTATTTTTTTTCCGATGACTATGAATATTTATGAAATTACTAGAATTCCCGATCACAATGAGGTATTTTTGTTCGTACGAAAAGATTTCCTAAAAATCACCGATATCTAGGAGAGGCAAACGAAGTCGTTTGCCTCTCCTAGATATCGGTACCTACTACTAAACCAATGATCAAACACAAGTTTTTGATCATTGGTTTAGTACATTTAATTCCTTAGCCGTAACAAACTTTCGTTCGAGTTCCTGTCTATAATGCCTTTAAAGTAACTAAAATTGTGAAAAATTAAAAACAACCCGATTGCTTAAAATGTTTTTATTTAATTTTTATTTGATTTAAGGCTTTATATGAGTTTTCGGCATAATAATCAAGTAATAGTAGTATAATAAATGTATTTTTAGAATGGTCTATTTACTGGCTTTCATTTGAAAACAATTTGTCGTGATAATAAAAAAATTCCTCCCCCTTTTTGTTATATTTGCATTTTTTAATTATATAGCCTATGTCACTCTGCAAACTGAGACGATGCTAATGATATGGTACATATACGTATGATATGGTAATGATACGTTACAATCCGTCAAGCCGTTTGGGCTGTAGCTCGTGCCAAAGAAATAGACATACATACAGATATGAGTACATTCATACTAAAATACTCTCGAAAAACATTACCCTCTTTCTGACACAGTCGCGTAAAAATATTAATATTTAAGGAAACTGTCGATTCAATTCTTAAGTCGACATCAACGCACGCATTATTTACTCACTACTGGACATAAGTTTCCTCTCAGAGTGTGAGGAGGTCATAATTTCACACACTAAAAGCTTTTTTAAAATAACTCTTAGACAAACAGGCTTCCTTATGATGGTTTTCTTCAATATCAAGGCATGTTATAATTAATTTGTAATACGCACAACGTTTTAAAAACCGAAGAGAAATCGATTCTTCGGTTTTTTAATGCTGCCGAGTTTCAACCATTAACCTAAAGTATCGTAGAGTAACTGACGATTATACATGTATATGGTATAAAGTGACATATGCGACAAATTAAATACAGGACATGCTTTAAAAACGAATGTTAGTACGATTTCATCTCCCTAATATTTCCTGGAAAAAATACAATTTAAATAAGTATAGGAGATAAATGGCCTGCTCAGAGTAGCAGATGTGCCCGGCGTTCTGTTCAGATATATTTTTTTTTGTGACCTTAGTGGGGTATGTTTAGCTGATATTTATGTGTACTCGTATGAAAGTCATTTAGAACAGCTGTTGCTTACGAACTCTTTTCTTTTAGGCTTTGGGCTGCGCGTTGCAGAGTCGCCTGAACCAACCAAATCGATCTTGTCAACGTTCCAGCTTGTGCGATGGCATTCCAATGTCAGGTAAGATACACCCATACACACGTAATCGCACACATACACACTCACGAATAGTGGCGGTTTAACGGAGGGTGGAAGGGTGGCATCCCCTGTGCCTCTTGTCCTGTAGGACCTTTAAATGTTTCAGTATCTACCCAAGAGTCGCCTTCAATGTGTCGACTTGAAGACTGAGGACCTCGTTCGTATTTGCCTCCCCGGGCCTTATTTTGCTTTACGCCCGGGCCTAATTCAGCTTTGCCTCCCCGGGCCTCTGATGGGCTTAGAAATAACAAGGATCTTAACGGGGCGTCGTATAATTTTCTTTCTATTAAATAAACATTTCGAATATAATTTTATCACTGAATACAATTTTCTTCGTAATGCACGACTATCATTTTTCTTGTAGCATCCATATTTTCTGTCTGTCAATTTTTCTCCTCTTTCGTAATACATTTTTTATTATAGACAAGAAAAATATGCTTACATATCATCTTCTATAAAATCCCAATGGATATACTTGTGGCACTTTATGTTTATTGATTATAATATAAACACACTTCTATTTTATTAAAATCGAAATATAAACTGATACTGGCAGAACCCGCGACTTCGTAGGTATATTACATAGGCTTTCTCTTATGAGGGCGTTGTCAATAGTCACCGGGTCCTGGCATGAATGTTGGCAACAGCAGTGGGTGTTGATGCTACTTTACTATTTTAAATACAGGAAACGAAATTTCCAAAAAAAAAAAATGGTAATTTCATCTTTAATTAAAAACCTAAATCTGAAATTTCACGCTCCAAACTTAAAAACTTTGGAATTTCTATATAGAATTTCAACACCCTTTATTGTGGATCTATCTGTCATGGATACCTTTTTTACACGGGGGTGACAGAGGATATCCCTCTGTAACCCCCGTCATACTAATCCCGTCTTTCTTTGTATCCTAAGTAGCGAGGCCACGGGCACGCTTTTGTGTCTTTTCGCGGCCTGGCTGGTGTTGGACTCCTTATGAGATCACCTCCTCAAAGTTATTTTATCAGTAGTGTTTGATGAGGAAGACTAGTTGCTATCTCTTTCTTCTGCTTCTTGGACTCTTGAAAACCCCGCTGAGAGAATTTCAACTCATATTTTAACCTGTTCAGGTTAAGTTTACCAGAAAATCCTTTATAAGTCCTCGCCTCGCCAATTACATTACTTCTAACAATATAGACTTATATTACTTAGATGAGAAGTTCGAGATTTTTTTTGAACCAGTGGAATTCCAAAATAACTTTCAACCCCTCTTTCTCACCTTTTTTTGTCCTCGAGGGGAAACCTTCAAAAGCGCACGCGCACTTGAAGGACTCCGGCTATGTTCCGATGGAGTTCCCGGAGTCATCCACGCGCTAGGCGCTAAGGATGCCACCATGGGTAGTGTGGTAAAAATCCCACATTACTCGGCATTGCTCCAACGGCGTCGGGTTCCTTTTGAAGGTTTCCTATTTTTAACAAAAGATATGGTATATACCTACTATCAATAAATACCATATATTTAGACTACATACAGAGGTGTTTTATTACAGTAATAGTGTGAGTTCAACGATTGTTTCCTATCTCAAAAAATGCCCAACGCCCCTAGAGCCTAAACTATTAACCCTAGAATTATGGAATTCGGACAATTAGCTCTGCTTATGATAAAGATAACCATTAAGACGCGTTTTATTTTGAATATTTTATCACTTTTATCCCTTTTGAACTCTATCGACTCTGAACAAAAAGAAACAGAATTAATACAAATTTGGGTAACATTAGATCATTACGGTATGTACTTATGTATGTGTGGCGAGGATCGATACACCCGGCGTTTCATGGTACGGATGCGAGTTATGATCAGATTGAT
>MOOZ01002721.1:269998-282292 GCA_002930495.1 Cecropterus lyciades
TTATTTCCTGTCAAATTGTATATCGGTTACATTCACATTTGATATATGACATATATTCAAGCCATAATAGGATACACTGCTGGCTCAGTTCGAGCAGGATTACGTCATAGTTCACCACGCTGGCCAAGTGCGGATTGGGAGACTTCACGTACTTTGAAATTTGACGAGACTGAGACCCGCGTGGCGGAGCGGTCACCATACCGGTCTGACACCGTTGCCGTGCCGTTGGAAGATACGTGTCGTTAAATATTTGCGAGTAAAGCAAGTACTAAATATAAGAGAGCAAGTACTAAATATATATAACCATCAAATTCGAGCGACTTACATCTGTATTTTAATTATAGGAATATAAAATTTGCTCGTTAAAATTGTACTACAACATCGCGGCGAAGGGTACCGCTTAACTTAGTCAGACCCTTTATTCGAATGACTATCTATTTATTTACTAGATTTAAATTGTGAACGTGACGATTATCCAGTCTCCCTATTTTATTTTAGCTAGGTAGGTAGGTATCTAGTCTCTAAACTTAGCGGTACCCCGCCACGACATTATAGTACACTTTAACGAGCAAATGTTATATTTCTATCTAGCTCGCTCGAATTTGATGGCTCATCTATAAATATTATTTTTGACTTTTTAAATGGTTGCTTACTTATCTTTAGAGCGTTGGGGGTTTATTCAATTTAATTTTATTTAAAAAGTTTTAAATCACATTATATTTGTATTGTATGTTTAGATATTTGCCTCCATATATATATATCTGTCATCAAATACGAGTTGACGTGATGTATATACATGTATATAGATGATATGATGTATTTGGTATGCGTTCAATATTTGACGTTTCACCTACCATAACTTTTATCAATCTGACTATCAATGGAATGGACAGTTTCTGTTATGTTCACGTCAATTCTTTCATTTGATACGCTACATTTGGTATATTTGAAATTATTCGAATATTCATTCCAACTTTTGCCCCCTATACATTGTTAAGGACTGGCTATACCCCCTATACATTGTTAAGCCCCCTATACATTGCTGACAAAATATGCCTAATTGTAATATACACCTCAATCCCTTTTATTTGATACCCCACTTGGGTATATTTGACAATATTCGAATATTTATCCCCATTCTCACCCTCATATCTTCTAAATTGTTCATCCAACTTTAATGAAACATGTTTAATTATAGTATACTTGTCATGCACTTTCATTTGATACACATGTATATATTTGACAATTTTCCATTTTTCCTCCTCACTTTGAACTACCATATTTAATAACTGGCTGAAACGATTTTGATAAAACATTTTTGACTGTAATAACGACGTTGTCCTCTTTCATTTGATACCCCACTTGGGTATATTTGACAACATAGAATTTTTCGTCCTCACTTGAACCCCCATATCTAGTAAATGGCTAAGCTGATTTTGATATAACATATCTAAGTATAAGTTATTCGTTATGTCCTTTGATTTGATGCCCCACTTGTAGATATTTAAAAATATTTGATTTTTCACTTCACATTTTCACTTTTACATCTATACATGACAGCAGTCAAATTTATTACACCCCTCTTTTTGCGTCGGGGGTCAAAAATACTTAAAAGCGTTTGCCACTTGTCCCAGATCCTCACCGATATGCCGAGCGCCATCGCTTAATGCCAAAAAACGAAATCCATGTAACGGGAGATTTAGATTGAATCTTTTGCAACACACGTATCAGGTTCCAACCGACAAACACTTTTTTATACTTTAAACTATTAGTTAGGTAAGCTACTTTTTGTAGAACTTGAAATTAATTTAATTTGATATCCTTTGAAAAGAAAGGAATGAATGAGATTCTTACATAATTTGATAGACCCTTTTAAAGGATACATCATATTTTTGAAAAGTATTAATTCTACGTGTAGAATACAATTTAGAATATCAATTTGATTCCATATATTTCAATTTTCATGATTTTTCCAGGCCCGTATGGCGGCGGTCTGCGCTGAATGGTCTAGAATAATTACACTTCCCGTGGATGTCGTAGGAATATATATAGGAATATATATATAGCTCATAGAAAGCGTTCGGTGAAGATGACGCGAGTTTCATGATTTTTGTTTACGCAAAAAGTACTCAACACGCTTTAAGAAGTTTTCACTTCAATAATTAAAAAGCCAAGGTCTATTATATTAGATTTTTTATAAGGTCAGCAATATAAACGGCCTTATTGCGGAATATGCGATTTATGTAATGAATAAAATCAGAAGCGTTTAATTTTTGATTTTACACACGTGAGTTATAAAATTTAGACACGCCGCAAGAGTACCGCGTCAACGGTACATAACGTCCCTGTCTACAGGATCATTAAGAATAAACTTCCTGCCGATTGTCGCGCGTAGAGACGTGACAAAACAACAGAGATAACATATTTTCTTCCGAATTCATCAGGATTCATAGCCTTGTGTTGTCATTTGCGCCGTTTACGTGTCTACTTTATTTTCCAATACCCGTAACCTGTGTTTCATCGTTTTCCTTTAAACCCGCCTTATCACTTAGACCCTTCAAATTGAATTAAGTAGCAACCGTACTTGGATCATAGAAAAGTAAATAATATTATTAGGCAGTAATGGCTCCATTTTGAATTTTACGTTTTATAATTAATGTATATAGATGTTTAGTCCTATATTACTCATGTTTACAAGCTTTTTTTATTCACGTAGCTAATGCACTACTGGTTTCCGATTGCGCTAAAATTTTGCGTGTATAGTTATGTGAATCGGATGAGAATTCAATATTATTATGACATGACGCTGAAATGATAATAGATCCGATGGTGTCCCATCAGGTCTGAGCTCCTTTGATTCGTTTTGATGAGTTTTCTAGTCTTAGATGACATCCATAATGCAGTTGTAAAGTGGCCGTGGAAATTCTATAATTAAACAATGCAGCCCCATCGGGCATGGATCGTTTGATTTGTTATATCATACTTATTTATAAGAATCAAATCAAATTTTACCTTTGTAATATTAGTGAGCTAAAACATATGTTATTATTATACGATATATTTCTTCAAGCCATTGAACAAACATACTAATGGAGTACCTACGTGTACTATATTTATATGATATACGATATTCTATTTTATAAATACTAAAAGGAACACTCTATACACAAATATAAAGTCTTTACCGATGAAATTGCCGTTCTGCCGTACTGGCCATTTCAAATCAAAATTATTTTTTTGGCTGATAATTCTAATTTCAATTTAAATTAATTTTAAAAATATGGATTTTTTTTTCTAAAATCATTTGTTTAATAGTTAGTGTTTTGTTTTTTATCGCATTTGAACATTTTTCGACATCATAGATACGTTAATTACTTAAACGTGGTGTAGACAAGTAAGAATAGTTTTTCATATCCTAACTAATCTTGTTATAAGAAATCATAAAAATGGTTTACGTCAGGGTAAGGCGAATATGAGCGGTTTTTGTGTAGAAAATATGCAAGGTTAACATTACATTTGCAAGGAAAACACGCTACCAATACTCCCTCATATTATATCGTAAAATAGGGATGGCGAGTCTTTTTGAAAAAGGTCGATTTTAAAATTGAGGCCAATTGAAGTCTGATTCTTCAGATTGTGATCTACAAAAATAACGAGGACTACATAATCGATTTCTTTAAAAAAGTCTAAGGAGAAAGCGATTAAAACATAAAAAGTGTAATTATAATAGTACAAAATCAAATAATTATTTTCTCCTATAAGAGACGGAGTCATCAAGGCACTTGGTTTGTATTGATCACAAGTCGCACGATTAAAAATTCGTCGTCCAAAATCGATTTTATGATGAATCGATGTCAGATCTATCCCTAGTATACAACACAGCACTCGTAACTGATCGTGAGCGGAGCTATTAAGCGAGCGGTAGTCATAACACCGAAACGCCATAAGATAAATACAGAAATAAAAATTGTAACCAGGAAAATGAAGTCTACTTTGATAGAATAAAGAAATAAGTTTGACGATATACCTATATCAGATAAAAGGACTTTGATGATTTATGGCCAAAATAGGAAAGTATAGTTAAAATAGTAAAGTTAGACAGTAGGAAATTAAAAAGTGTATAATTAATACATTCGATGATTTTCAATTAAAAAAAATCCCTTAACTCAAATTAAAATCTCATAAGATTTTTTAAATCCCTTTCGTGTGACCCCCAGACGCTCTACAAATTGGGACAAATCCAGAGAAACCCGGAACAATGGCGGCAGGGATGTTCGTGAAAGTTGTTGATTTTCATTTTATCTAATTATAAAAAGCAAAATTAAAAATTTTGAAAAAACCCACGATGGTTAAAATGTTATTGAAAATAAGGATAAAATAATTGAAAAATAAATAATTAAAAAATAGAGCGATAAGAAAAAAATCCTAGCTATCGCAAAAATGCGTGGGGTGTAAGAAGGTTATTGTTTTCATTATAAAATATCTTACAAATACCCCACGCTTTTTAAAGCTTAGTAGAAGAAGTAGCGAAGTTACCACCAGGTGGACTGCATATCCACCTGGTAGTAAGTGGACAATGCCGCCCATGGACATTTGTAATCAACCCCAGATAAGATCAGATTCTTACTTGAGGTTAGCCACTACCGAGGCTACTCTTGAGGACTAAGTAGGAATGCCTTGGATAAGTATGTCTCCCTTACCTTAGACATTTCCAAGCACATGCACCAACTAAAATGGAACCAATATTGACTTGAATAGTTAGGTGAGTTCTTGTCGTAACACATATATAAGTACACTAGCTGCGCCCCACGGTTTACCCGTGTTATTAGTTACTACCATTAGTTACTACAAAGAAAACTAATTTATGTATTTATTTGGATAAGAATAAATATTATATTAAAATTATAATAATATTATAATTATAATAATATTATAATATTATTATAAAAACAACTTCGCAAATAATGCATTATTTTGGAAGAAATTTGGTTAGCATATAAAAGGTTACAGTGAGTTTACCTGAAAAGATACGCTGACTTTTTTTTAGAACTTTTAAAGAGGATCAATTCTGCCATACATAATTTTTACGAAACTTTAACTGTTTACGCAGCGCATGCAGCGGAAGCTCTCATTAGAAAAAAAAGACCCAATTTTGAAATATTCTTCATTGGTGCTCCGCTCCTGTTGGTCTTAGCGTGATGATATATAGCCTATAGCCTTCCGCGATAAATGGGCTATCTAACACCGAAAGAATTTTTCAAATCGGACATGTGGTTCCTGAGATTAGCGCGTTCAAACAAACAAACAAAGAAACTCTTCAGCTTTATAATATTTAATTTAGAATCCATTACTGGAAACCGCATCCAAATCGGACTAGTAGTATTGGTTTGGGGTGAACAAATGTTTACTACAGCGCCCCCTGGTGAGTTGTTGTACATATACGCATATCTAAAACATGCACCAATTAAACCCGAACCTATCACTGAAAACCACATCAAAATCAAATTAGTAGTTTTGGAGATAAATGGGAATATTGGTTTGCACAAACATCCTCTCACCCCAAACGCATATACCGTTTCCGTACCGTCGCGGGTAAAAAATAAAGTAAAACTGGTAGCTCAACAAGTCAGGGTGTAAAAATATTAAGATCATTAAATAGGATAAACAATACATTTGCTTAAAACAAGTGTGATAAAAACGATTTGTTCAGGATATCACAGTAACATTTAGCACAATACGTAATTGTAATAAAAACCCTATTATAAATTAAAATAATTTTTAACCCTATTATAAATTGGCAACTGTAAATAATTTCGCTATCAAATGTAATTATTTTTTATGTAGATGAGGTGGACCATGAGCATGATGGAAGTTGGACGAAGTTGCTGGGGCTGCCATACCTGTGGTTCGCGAGCCACTGGCTGGCAATGTCTCACACATGCTTTAATCCTATTATCTACTGTTACATAAATACACGCTATCGACGAGGATTCAAACAGGTATTTATTTTGTTTTTTAACGATAATTAAACGAGCATGCAGTCCACTTGATGGCTAGTAGGTACTATCTCCCAAAGACATTTATTATCAACCCCACATAGGATCATAAGTCTACTTGAGGGTGATTACAGTTGGGCTGCTACACTGTTGTGGTGACTAAGTTGGACCGCATTGTATGAATTTCTCTCTCTTACCGCAAGCTTTAAAGCAGAAATCAGCAGCACATAATATTTTTTTCATAAGGTAAAACAAAATCTGACGGCGTTGCCTTCAAAGTTAAATCTGAACCTTTTAATTTGCAATAAACCTAAATTAAGGACAATTTCGGTCCAAGATTGGATTTCTAATTTGGTTCCAATGTTTTTTTAGGGCTACTAACGAATCTAGGGTATCTGGATCCTATTGGTCGTTTGGTTATTTTTAATTTAATCAAAATTATTCACGCATATTAGTATTCAAGACTATGTAAAATATATTGGATGAAAATAGAAGCGCGTCTAAGCGTAATAAAATTAATATTTTTTTAACAAGTCTCTTCGTAAAAGCCGCATGATAATAAGTCCTTCGACTACTAGGATTAGTCCTTCGACCGAGCTTATCCAGTTTTTTAACCCAGCTAGATTTTGATCATCTTTGACATCTATACGTATTCAAATAAAAGAATGGGGTTGGAAAAACTAGACTGAATTTAGCTGATGACGGCAAAAATGATATTGCAGTCTGTCTCTCTATACTGTTATAGTGTTTAATGGGTAGTCAAACTTGTAGATTACTGAAATTAATTTGTTCAATGAAGGAAATGATCCGCAATATCTTATCCTGCCTAATCTATCTAATCAACATTAACCTGCCCAATAATTTGGGTTTGCACTCTACTTTGATAAGCATGCCAATAGTTTATTGAAGGTGATCGAAAATCAGATTTTAAAATGCTATAAATGTTAAAAATTCTGCAATGTCCCACTTAATAAAACAATACAACGAAAGGGAAAAGAAGTATGGTATTTATATCAGAATTAAATCATCGTTATCTATTACTTTGTATGAAGTGAGAGACATCTTCATCCGTAGCGTGCCAACCTAGTCTTTAGGAGTAGCAATGCATCTATCTAGAATTGATTCTAGGATTCTGATTTGTTGTTGCAATGCTTCAAATTGAATTTGTTAAAGTACCTTTTTTTTGTAACGAGGGGAAACCTACAAAAGGTACCCGACGCCGTGGGAGCAAAGCCGGGTTATGTGGGATTTTTACTGCGCTAAAACCCCCCTGGTGGCCGTCTTCAGCGCTGCCTGGATGACTCCGGGATCTCCAACGGAACACAACCGGAGTCTTCCGAGCGTGATGCCCCTTAAGGGCTCTTCCCTGTGAGCATTGGCGCTCATCGTGCCTTCAAATGTACGACGGCATGTGACCACACATGCCGCCGTTCTTCCCGGGGTTGCTAGGCTGGACGGCTCGAGCTCCCTCTCTTGCCGCCCGCAACCTCGGAAGCCCCCTTTTAGTTGCCTCTTACGACAGGCAAGAGATACCGTACCCCTTTGTTGGTCCCGGAACTACAGGGACATTGTTAAAGTACTTAGACTTCAAATATTTAATCTAGAGTGCTAATTAATCCTTCGATCCATCGGATATTTTGAAGTAGTATAGAATGAGATACGTGTCTATTTCTTAGTAGATCGCTCATATATTATATTTAAATGACTTTGTGAAAGAAAAAATCTACTTGATCATAATTTATGGTTAATATTGTAGCTTAAACAGGATAGAAGTTACCGAAATTGAATAAACATACATATATAGGAAAGTTTGTGAGCAAAATGTTTGTTTAAATTCTCGGAATGCTTTGATAGGTACATTTTATTTTATACCTTTAGTTTTCATGTAAACATGTAAGGATTAACGTGGTTTTTATTATTGTTATAGTTTAATGCAAACATAAATGTTTAAAAGCATTTTATTAAACAATTGTAAACAATTTATAAAGAGTGTCATTTTACAATGATTTATACACAACAGAGACAATAATAATGTTTTTTCTTTGCAAAAACCTGTTATTAAATTAATAAATGTTTATTTTATAAATAAATGCGTAGGAATATACTTCTTCTTAAATTCAGGTGCTACGTTTAAACATTGTTTCTAAGCCGATCAACGTTTGTTTCACTGTTACTCTTTTTATTGTAAAAGCTTCTATTACTTCAAATACTGGGGTTTCACTATTTGTACATAGTTCAATATATGACACAATATGAAAAGAGATACTTATTCGTCTTTTCATACACCCGTGGGGCTCGATTCTTACCAGAATGCTTTGATAGAAACAGCGGCAGCGAACGACAAGATTTCTCAGAAAATTCAACTCATTCAAATATAATCACATGAGAATGCGAGCTTTCGCTTAAATAAATATCTGTCAATCTTGAACCGTCGTAACCATTATACAACGTTGTACAATTGACGTTTTTATACAACGACTCGACTTGTTTCGAAGGAGGGTAATGTTTTCCGATTGTATATACAGTCGCTCTACAGTCATTATTCGTCTCAACTGGCAGAATAACAAAGGATGTATAACTTTTAACTGTGGCGTTTGCTAACAAATATATATGCATATATATATATTGATTCGTCTTTTACTGATCATTAATTAGATCTTTAAGGTTTATCGGAAGAGATTTCCTTAAAATCCCTGGTGCTTTCCCAAAAAATTGCTTGAAGGAGTAAATGGATTATGTTTGATTATTGGATTAGTTAAACTCTCTTAGCCGCTATAAAATTTCTTTCGGGATCCAGTCCGTAATGTTCTTAAGGATTCCGAAATGTTGGATTCGCATCCAATTCTACACCCGTGATAACTTCCGATTACATCCTAAGCTAAGAGATAAAATGTAACATTCCAGGAAAACTGTTGATAAATTTCTGAAGTCGACATCAATGCCATTTTGACTCATTGCTGGGTGTGGATCTCTTCTCAGAGAGGACTTTAGGACATAATTTCACATACTTAAGAGAATTTTATTTAAAGAACTCTTATACGTACAGGTTTTCTCACGAAGTTTTACTGTACCATTGAGACAAGTGATATTTAATTTGTTATTCTCACATAACTTTATAAAATCGAAGGTGCCTGCCTGAGACTTGAACCTCGGACAGGCAGGCCCCCGATAGACAGACGAGTTTCAACCGTTAGGCTATCACTGTTTTTAATTCTCAAGTATGGTATAGTAAATATATATATAAATGTAGTTTATAGATGAGTTCACGAATTAAATATAAAATACAATTTAAAAAAGAATACTATCATGATTACATCTTCCTAATCCAAAATATATAATTTAGATAACTTTAGTTACTAAATGGCGTGCTCAGAGGAGTAGATGTACCATGCGTTCTGTCCATATATAAGTTTTTTTTTTGGGACCATAGTGATGTATGTTCGGCTGATATTTACGTGTATATGAAAGTTATTTAGAACAGATGTTGAAGTATTTTCATTTAGGCCTTGGGCTGCGTGTTGTGGAGTCGGCTGAATTAACCAAATCGATCTTGTCAACGTTCCAGCTTGTGCGATGGAACTCCTATGTCTACTAAGACACACCCAAATACACACACAAGCGTATATGCACACGAAAATACGTTTGTACACACAGCTGTGGGCGCGCGTAAGATCCGCAAACGCGCACATACAAGCAGACGCACACACACGTAGGCAGTGGCGGATTTACGTACGGCGAACGACAGAAGGGGCGGCGATCCCGGGCCTATGGGCTTAGAGGCCACAAAATGTCTGAGTACCTTTTATGTGTCGACTCACAGGTTGAGGCCCTTGACTATATTTGCCGCCCGGGCTTCATTCAGCTTTGCAGCCCCAGGCCTCGGCTGCTGTACACATGCAAATTGGGAAGAGAAAGTCCTATAAAGTTACTCATATTGGGAAAAGAAATAACAGGCGTTTTATCTATAAGGGTCACTGAACGATTTTATTTTTATTCAAAGACTGTCTGGATTTTCTACATTTGGGCATCAATTAGTTATTGAATCCTCAATATAATTTTATCTGTAAAATCAATTTCCTTCGTACTACACGAGGATCATTTTTCTAGCTCCATATTTTCTGTCTGTCAATTCTTCTCCTCTTTCATAATATATTTTTCATTATAGACGAGAAAAGTAAGCTTACATATCATTCTCTATAAAATCTCAATGGGTATTCTTGTGGCACTTTATATAAATTGACTATAAAATAAACAAGTTTCCATTTTGTTAAACATATACACTGATATTTTAAACGAATGTTCTTATTTTTATACGGAGGGACAACATCGAAATACAATAAACTACACTCACTTTTAAAACATGAGTTATATGTTTGTGTATGATTAAAAGTTATTTATTATTGTGAACTGTACATTATTTATGCTTTATGTTTATATTGAAGACATAGGAAGAATATATTAATCTTACTTTAAATTTTAAAATGACAAGTTATTTGACGATTCACGTGGTGGAGCGGGCACCATACCGGTCTGACACGCAGTGGTTCCCGGGTTCGATCCCCGGCCAAACAGAATGTGAATTGAATGATGAGTTTAGACTTCTGATCTGGCTTTGGATGTTTGTGTATTTGTCATTGTGTGTCCATGGCACCCACGACACAGGAGAAAGTCTTAGTGTGGGGCTATGAGTGTCGTAATTTTGATTTCGATTCGATTGTCATGATCAATTACCAAGATCACCAACAGTGATATTACAATAATTTATTTTGGTTAAAATATTATAGAAAAAGATTAAACACAAATATATTACCCAAAAACAGTAGCATATTTTAAACAAAAAGCTTATAATCAAACAAATTTGGATAACAAAAGATGTAAATCAAGTATTGAACAACGGGAAGGAATAAACGGTTTTAAGTGGTTGTTAACTTAATTGGTAAGCCTGATACCACTTCAACTTTTTTAAGTTAATTAAATTTATTTACTCCTCTCTCGCGGAAATCGCTTGACTAAATACGATCCGTAACTTAAGTACGTTTTTTTTATATTAGCTGTGCCCGCGGTTAAGATCACATTAAAAATATATTTTTATATATATAAAACAGAAACTTATATCTTCAACAATTTTAACTAAATAACATTTATTTAAGGAAAACTGGTAGGAACTGACCTTACAAATTTCAATACGAAATGAGCAAATATTTTTAATCACATTCTGAAATCCTAAGCAGAGATTTGTTTCTTTATATGTCACAGATGAGAGCTATGTCATCAAAATAAACGAAGGAACTACCTGCCTTCCCCCCTCCCTTTGGTACTTACATAGTACTTGGATTACGTGCCTCAAAAATACGTATATTTTTTAAATTTTACTCTTCTTATATATTTAGTTTTTGGATAGGGTAATTATAATATTAATGACACCCTAAGCTACCACTTTGCAATAAATATCGAGCCCTTGCATTGTGAAAAATAAAGTAAAAATTTAACAAAAAGGAAGACCGACTTTCATGCCCCAAAAGAGTAAAAAATAATTATTAACATGTGTTGGTTTACTACACAGTACATTGTACATAGACCCGAATCAACCTAATCCTAAGCCATAACATAAGCAGTACTTCTGCATCATGAGGGTTAAGGAATTCAAAGTCAAATTTTTTCATCATATGCCGCGTTTCGAAACTTATTAAAAGATGTTAACAATAAATACCAAACTCATATGGTTTACAACAAATATAAAAAGTTTGTCTATGCTCAATAAACTTATTATATATACGTAAGAGCAAATTAGCTAACACCTGGGGAAGGCAGTACCGCTCGGTGAAGTCCGAGGAGTTGAAGATCAAGTTTTATATCTATCGTCTCTTCTTAAGATTTCTCTCATATACAAGTAAGCACCAAATTGTGCAAAGCAAAAGCAAACACTTCTACGGTTAAGGCGTTGGGCATCAATGCATCATCAAGTTTAAGGAGCTGAAAGTCAAAATTTTCATCTTGTATTTCTGCTTAGTAACCTTAATACATAACTGTAAGCACCAAATAGTCAGTTTCTATGATTTAGGCATTTAATATGCCTGTATCCTTAGCGTTGAGAAATTGACGGTCAAATTTTTCATAGCCTGTCTGAACTTAGCGTTGAGAAATTGACGGTCAAATTTTTTCTGTCTGAACTTAGCTATTTGATTATATATCTTAACGACCCGCGTGGCTGAGCGGTCACCATACCGGTCTGACACGCAGTGGGTCCCGGGTTCGATCCCCGGCCAGACAGAAATCTGAATGAAGAGTTTAGATTTGT
>MOOZ01002721.1:282324-293742 GCA_002930495.1 Cecropterus lyciades
GTTTTATGTTTATGCGTTTATGTTATTAGGTTAAAGCATAAAATAGGCTAAGATCATTTATGAAGTAGTAGCTCAAGCACCCGTGCTTCGCTATCTAACAAAATTAGGTTTTACTCGCTAACCGTTGGATGTATGAAATGTAATAAAGACATTATGGATAGAAAATTAAATATTAACCTCATATATGTCATTAAAATATTACTACGTGTAGCATTCTCTTTTTATTTAAAATAGAAATATAAAAGTCTAAGACCGAAGGGTGTAGTCACGTCACTAAAATAGTCGCCATTGCCAAATAGAGAAAAATAATGGAATCAAAACTAGCTTATATATCGATCAGTTAAATAATCTACATCCATGAAATGTATGTACATACACACACCATCTCATTTATATATATTAAGTATATATAAGAGTATACATATACACAGATATAGATAAAGTGATTCTACTGGGGTATGAAAAAAAGGTACATGTTAGAACATCATCACGTAAACACGTGTACGAACTAGTGTGGGTGGTATAGTTATAACTCATATTCAAACAGGAGAGTCACTTAATTTTGTTGTTTAAATAATAAATATTATATTTGAAAGGGTGATATTTGACGGTGAAATGTAAGGTAAATAAAACTAGCTAACATACATCAATATTAATGCGGCTCTGCCCGCTTGGGTCAGGTTTATCTAATCTACTTTACACTATAATTTAATTCAGGTCATAAAATATGTGTGTAACACATTATATCGAAATACAATCAGTAGTTTTATTGTGAAAGAGTATTAAACTTCCATTCATTTTCACAAACTTACGTCTTTATAATTTTAGTAAGTCTAAATTAAACTAAACAACCATAACAAATCTAACCATTCGTCCCAAGGCGTTCTCGACATGTACGCGCTTTTTACTAATTATTACTCTTAGGTCACGGGCGATACAAGTGCGTAACTTGGATTAAGTACGTAAGCATAAACAAGAAATAAATCGTAATAAGTAATCCGTTCGTGGTTTTGTTACTTTTTGGACAATAGCCAGTGTTTCAACTTCACTTAATTACGATCTTCACACATTGACGTTTGTAAATAAAATTTGGATAACACTTATTATTTGTTTTGTTTTAACTAAATATATTATTGTTCTTGTCAGACAACATTTTTTAAACCTATGGCGAATGCCGGCAAGAGTTGTAATGGTGATTTCGTTAATATTTGTGTATTATTAATATCAACTTGTTCCTTTGCTTTAGTAACGACTATTATGGCAGACAAGCAAATAAGAAAAAATAAAATATGTTGCTAGTATATGTTTTTGTATAAGATAGAAGCTGCAAACGCGCACGCAGTCCATCCAGTAAGTGCCTACCGCCTATGGACATCTGTAATCAATCTATAATCTATACATAAAAATAAAATTGAAGTGTTTGTAATATTAAAATATGTAACTGTTTGTAATATTAAAATAACAGCTTTTTACCAAATGCATATGGAAGTATATACGATACTAATAACGAAACATCAGTTACAAAGATTTTGATGGGACTTTCACTGTTGGATAGCTGATATCATAAGGCATAACTTAGGCTTCTTCTATTTTAGAAATTGTAATTAGGGTTCCGCACAAATAATGAAAAACTAAGAACCTAACCGCGCGCGCTCTACGCGCACGCAGCCACCGTTACTATCAGTCCTCTCTAAAACAATGCTACAATGTTAAAATTATATAACGTCTAAAATTTCGGCTATGTTATTATATCAAGTTACATTTTTAAACGCGGGTATAACCGCGGGGCTCAGCTAGTAATATATAAACATGAGATTGTGTGTGTGCCTGTTAGATTGTTACTCAATCACGTAAGAACCACTGGTCCGATTTAGATGAAATTTTGCATGGATGTTACTTATTTACCTGTTCAACTTATAATAGGCTACTTTTGATTTAGATATTTGCACTATTTAAAGATGGCGACAATTTTTATGTCCCGTAATGGAGCACGGGTAGGTGCTTTAGCTAGTCCCAGATAAAAGAGGCTTACCTGAGATTGGTCACAAACGCCTTGCCCCTGAGAATCAAATTGGAAAACCTTGGATAAGTACGTCTTTCATACAGAGAACATTGCCGTTATTAGGCATTTAGAAACATTTCATTTCATCATTTTGTTTTTATCTTATCCCAAATTGGTAGGTAATAACAAGCATTAAAGATAAAAAAATTCAGCAAACAAAAATTTACGTAACAATATTTTTAATAAACGAGCATTCATGACAGATTGGAGCTTTACGTTAAGTGAAATGTCGTCTCAGGTAGTAAACTGAGAAGAAATGTAATCTTTTTCTTATTAAAGGTTTTCCGCGTTTATTTGATTTCGTAATTTAGATATTTTTTAGATTTTTAGATTAGAAGTATTTTTAGTAACGAAGACTTAACCATATGGTGTTTTAAAGTACTTACTTGGCTAAACAAATTAATTATATAGTTAAAGTATATGCGTTCCTAACAGCTTCATGCTATGATAGCATCATCGTCGTTAACATCATCCGTTACTGTCTCACTGATGTCAAGTAGTAACTGCCGTCCATGAACATCTGTAAGCAACTTCATATGGAACAGGGGTTCTACCTGAAGTCGATTACAAATGCGTTGCTACTCCTGAGGACTAAGATGTTCGCCTCATATATAAGTGAGCCGGCAACCACACCCTTTGACCAAAACGCAAGAACTACTTCACGCTAGAAATAGGTGCTGTGGCGGTACATCCCCGGGTCGAACTTCACTGGTTCTACCTGCAAAAAACTCTTTCTGAGAGAGTATTAGACACGGTACACTTTTATATGAAGCGACCATCTTAGTTCTCGGGAGCGGCAACGCACCAGTGAGTGACTAGATAAAACTATTGAATTTAGATTTAGAACCCCTGTTCCATATAAAGTTGTATACATATGTCCATGGGCCGCAGTGACCACTAACCGTCAGGTGGACTGGTAGCAAACGATTGTCGTTTGCCCTTTAAATCGTATAAAATAAGTAAATTTCATTAGCGTTTGAAATTTGTATATATACATACATAGCTCTCGCGTGTGTGGGTTTCTTTACAATATTTTCCCTTGCCGTTGTAGCTTGGCACGTAACAGAATACAAAATAATATATTGATAATATGTGTGATGTGTGAATCAGACCCACACTTTGTCGATTTTCTTTGTATATACAGTTTGAGATAATATAAATCAAACAACATCAAAACTTGATAGAATATGTCAAGATGCCTATCTTATTGTTTAAGATCGCGAGCACAAAGCTATGAAACAAATTTAATTATTGTTGAAAAGTCGTAAAATTCTGTGTTCCACGAGGTGCCGCCTGTCATAAACAATTTGTACGTAATATATTAGATTTATAAATTGTTTAATAAAGATGAGTTTTGCACCCTGATTTTACCTGCGTTTAATAAAAAAAATGTAATACTTAGTAGAGTTAAGATTTTAATTAAATACAAACGTTCTCTCGAGATAGGGACTATACATAATTTTCAATCCTTAAAATTAATATCAGGAAGTTTTGGTTTGATGTGATTTGAACCATGCAGACAAAAATTTATTCTTATTCTCAGCCTCTTAACTATTTTTTGCAAATATATGCATTGTGCCGACACGCGAAATTTCATTTTTATTATACATATTATTATCCCAAAAGGGGTCATTGAACGTCTTTCTCGTTTAACAATAGAGAATGAAGGAGAGGTAAGTAGAAATGCTGTTATTTTGAATTATATTCTGTATTGAACTAATGTATGACTAACTAGATTATTCCTGCGGCTCCGCTCGCATTGGTCTCGTTTACCACGGTAATGATTATCCCATGTGTTAAAAGTTCATAAACTATTTGTGCACCAAATTTCAGCGAAATCCGACCATACTAGGCGGATAGTGGTCGGATTTAAATAGTCCCGAAATCGGCACTCAACATATTTTGTTACATTAATACGACGAATCTATATCCTAGAAGTAAATGAGCGTAAACTTCAGAACTATGTACTGTGTATGTAACCCGATATATATTTAAATCATTTTTTTACTTTTTTATGGTATAGAAGTCGGTTTCTATTATATTATTAAAAATTTTTTTTCGCGATTTTTAGTGATACACTTATATTTGGTTTCACATATTATCATTAATTTTGCTTCGTAAATATAAATATACACAAAATCATAAATTTAAACATAAATACAAACGTAAAATCAACTTCCAGCATAAATGTAAAATTTAGTCCCAATCCATGACTAACAAAACTTTTGTAAATTATATAGAGGTGAATAAAGATTAGGTCTGTATTTATATGAACTAGGCGCACCCCTTTTATGTTTTATATTATGTTGTAACCTAACCTAATCCATCCATAATAAATCCCTACTGCTCAATCTAATCCTAAGCAATAAACTAGGATTGCAGTACCCTGCATCATCAGGTTTGAGGAGTTGAAGGTCAAAATATTCATCTTATATCTCTGAATAGTAGTCTTACTGTATATACGTAAGCACCAATTGGCCAACTTTTGTGTTCTAGGTTTGATGTACTCCTCCAGGGTTGAAGAGCTGAAGGTCCAATTTGACGTCTCATGTCTCTGCTTAGCAATCTTATCATATATTCGTAAGCACCAAATGGCCTACATTTATGGTTTAGGCCTGCAGTACCTCTGCATCATCAGGATTGAGGAGTTGAAGGTAAATTTTTGCATTGTAGTCTCTGCTTATCAATCTCATTATATATCCGCAAGCACCTAATGGCTAACTCTTATCACTTAGGTTTGCAGTACTCTGCATAATCAGGTATGAGGAGTTGAAGGTCAAAATTTTCATTTTATATCACTGCATAGTAATCTTACTGCATATACTAAAGCACCAAATGGTCTACTTCTTTGGTCTAGGTTCGAAGTACCCCTGCATCATCACGATTGAGGAGTTGAAGGTCAATTTTTTTATAGCATGTCTCTGCTCAGTAATATTATTACATATTTGTAAGCACTAAATAGCTAAATTATGTCATCCTACATACATACTGTTCATTTTAAGTATCATGAGAATCAGATCCGTATAAGCTGAGTTATTCTTCCATTTATCGCAAACATACGTATATATAGTAAATACAAGATGTTTTTCTTATGGATGCCCTTGTCAAAACTGACCTAATTTAAAATGGGACCCAACTGGAAGCACCAGCTCTTAAATAAAAAAAAATGTCAAAATCGGTTCATCTCATCCATAAAATTCGATGTATCAACCATAAAAAAAAAACACAGACGAATTGAAAACCTCCTCCTATTTGTAAGTCGGTTAAAAAATAAAAGCGGACGAAACAGTGGGGCGCAACTTGTCTGAAATTTAGGGAGAACCAGCCATTGTGTTTAGTTTAATGTTGTTCAAGGTACATTAAGACGTACATTCATCCAGTAATAGTACGTGTTTTTGTGTGTGTTAGTAGATATATGATGCTACAAAAAAGATGCCACAAAGATAGGAATAGTCTTTGACTTTCTACTTTTAAAGTACATGACTTAATTAACTACAAAAGGAAGTAAACTTTTTGATATATTGTTCTATAAACTATATTTTATAATACTTTGTGTACTTACGTAGAAGTTACGATTATTTAATTCAAATTGTTTAGTAGATCGTGCAAATATTCACGCCAACCGACAGTATTACATCGGATTTAGGGGTTCCACGAATCTGTAAGATAAATATATAACGACTCTATAATAAATTTGTATAATATCATTTATTATTCTGTCAGGATTTAGTGAACAAAGGCCTTAGCTATGGGACTTTCTTACATTGTCCATGAGTCGGCTAGTCTTACTCTAGGCAGACAGCATACAATTCTAATCAAAAGTTTTAAAAACTGGGACATTATATCTACCTTTCCCGTGCTTTGGCGAAGTATTGAAAGTTTTCTATATTTCAGTGTCGTGAAATTCGATGCTACGATTTGATGAAAAATGTGTAAAATGCAATATTTCCCATGTCTTTGTAAGATGAACAAGTAGAATGCTAAGCCCGTTTGAAACGCATATCTGTACTGAATGGAGTACTGTCATATTTTTTACTGGGAAAAGGGTGATAAGTTTTGTCCGAAGCGAATATTTGACCGAAACCGCGAGATTTCGTTCGTACAGAGTAGACCCTTTGTCTCTAGAATGCGTATATTTAACGCAGTGATATATTGGATCTTCATCTACAAAGAGTTCTACCATCTTTAGATTCGGTTCCTGTCTTTCTCACTGTGCAATATGACAGCCCTGTCGTAACCGTATTTAAACTGATATTACAATGCGAAGCCCGAGTATTTTGACTGACGAACTATGTAAATTAATACATGTAAACTTACCTTACAACTGCTGTCAAGGAACAAGTACTTTCAAATTAATTAATATTAAAGACTAAATTCAACATTCGTGATTTGATACTTCTAAGTGATGGAACATAAATGTAATTTACTCTCTATTGTAATTAATTTATTAATGTCCACACTTTCTATCGTTACATAATGAAAACATTTATTAAAGTGTATGAACACATTCGGTTTGTTTTCCCACCTCAATCTATAGCTTCCCGCTTCAATTCAAATCTGCATTTCATTTATTATAAATAGGCAATTATTTAAGGTTGTCCTTTGAACAGAGATGTGCTAGGAAGATAAGCGGTGTGCGAAACGAAGCAAAGCTACGAAGCTGACCTAAGTGACTAAGATATGCTACAAAAATGCTTAGTTACATCGATCGCGATCCTTGACTCTCATCCGTAGGCCCAATCCGTAGCACACATCCGTAGCTCCACTCCTTATCCCTCCGTACAACAAAAAAGCTACGAAAATCGAGCAATTGGTGGATTTGACACGTCCATAAATGAACGCCCATGCAAATCTGTTTTGAAAAGGCACATCAATCCGGCGTCTAATACAATTTGCTACGCGGTTTTTGATGTTTATTGACTGTGATGTTTATTGATTTATTACATTAATAACAATAATTCTTTGATAAATCCTGAGTTTTATTTATTTAATAGATAATGATAATAAAACTAATATATTTACTTACATTCTATAGTATATGTTACAAAGGTTGAGGTTGAATTAATATTTTAGCTATTAAACTGCCACGTTCAAGTAACTTCCTGAATTTTTATTAAGGTTACGTTTAGAATATTTTATGTACTTAATTCGAAATAAAGTCTTATATCAAACTAAAAGCTGTACTGGACTGATGTTATATACACGTCAATTCTTTCATTTGATATGCTACTACGCGCCAATATACCCATAATATTCGAATACTCATTCCAACTTTCGCCACCCTATACATTGTAAATGACTGATCCGGTGCTGATAAAACATGCCGAAATGTAATATACACCTCATTCATTTGATACCCCACTTGGGTATATTTGACAATATTCGATTATTCATCCCCATTCTCATCATTCATGGTTCAACCAGCTTTGATGAAACATATTTAATTATAGCATACTTGTCATTTCCTTCCATTTGATACCCCACACTCTCCAATTTGAACTACCATAGAAACTGGCTGAATCGATTTTGATAAAACACATTTAATTGCAATATATACGTCATCCTCTTTCATTTGATACCCCTCTATTTGACAACATTGAATTTTTCATCCTCACTTTAACCCCCTATATCTAGTAAATGGCTAAGCCGATTTTGATAAAATATGTCCAAATGTATGTTATTTATTATGCCCTTTCATTTGATACTCGTGAACATTTAAAAATATTTGATTTTTCAGCACCACTTTCACCATCTATATCTAATAACTGACTGAACCAATTTTGATAAAACATTTTTAAGAAGCACCAACCGGAAACCTGCTATCTAATAAAAGAAATCGTATCCAAATCGGTTCACCCGTTTAGGAGCTATGTGTCACAGACAGACACATAGACAGACAGACAGACAAACATAGCAATCAAACTTATAACACCCCTCTTTTTGCGTCGGGGGTTAAAAATTGCCTCCAAGATTTGTTAAGTGTTACTTAATTACAGGTGGAAATATATAGTGTAAAAATTAAGAGTGTGTGTTTTGAATAATCAAAATTCATGAAATCTCAGTTTGCGTACTTTATCGTTTTTAATCTAAATTTTATAACTAAAGTACTGCTGGAATATGTTTGTTTTTTTGGGATTTTCATTATGTAATAAAACTCTCAACACCTCAAATACAAATATTTACACATTTAAAGCTCATAATATATCATTCTTACGAATGCTCCTTTGCTTTGAAGTTAATATTATATTAAAATAATATTCAATTTTTTTATTGTTTATGGCGCATTATTGAAAATTTATTGTTATTAATATTATAATTTTAAATAAACGTCAGAGGAACATAGAAAAACATCTTATTACTACAAATGTAGTGTCGCGGTGACAGTTTTACGTTCCATATGGTTAACATCATAGATTTTTTTTGTCAGTCACCTTATATTATATGGTTTATAGATACATGTGACATTGTAAATTTAAACATATAGTATGCTATCGTTGTTTACACCTGTAAATGTGTGTAACCTTGTTTTATAAGATTGAGTTTTAGGTAGTATTTCCATAACCCCACACTAGGATTTTCCCCGAGTTGCCATGCGAATGCCATGTACACAAACAGGAATAGACAAACACCCAGACTGATAAAATTAAATAAAAAAATAAAAAAAAACCCCAACGCTATAAAGATAAGTGAGCAAACATACAAGTCAAAAATATTATCTATTGGCAAGTCATCAAATTTGAGCGAATTACATCTATATTTTAATTATACAAATATAATATTTGCTCGTTAAAATTGTACGACAACGTCGTGGCGGAGGGGTACCGCTTAACTCAGTCAGACCCTTTATTCGATTGAATATCTGCATAAGCCTGTGAACGTGACGATTATGGAGTCACCCTTTTTTAATTTAGCTTGGTAGGTCTAGTCTTGGTAGGTTAGCATCTAGTCTCTAAGCTTATCGGTACCCCGCCGCGAAATTGTAGTACAATTTCAATACAATTTCAACGTATATATAATATGATGGCTCATCTATAGATATTATTTTTGACTTTTTAAATGTTTGCTCCTCTATCTTTATAGCGTTGGGGTTTTTTAAATTCTTAATTTAATTTAATTTTATTATTTTTATACTACATTTGGTATTGTTTTGTTTAAATATTTGTTTGCATTTGTGTTTTTAAAGTATACATCACGTCAAATACAAGTTAATGCGATGTATATGATGAGATGATATATTTGGTATGTGTTCAATATTTGACATATTACCTACCATAGCTTTTATCAATTTGACCGATTCAAGCGAATTGACAGTTTTTGTAATGTACATGTCAATTGTTTCATTTGATACGTTATTTGGCTATATTTCACAATAATCGATTATTCACCCTCATTGTCATCCCCTATACATTGTAAATAACTGATCCGGTTCTGGTAAAACATGCCTTATTGTAATATACACGTTATTCCTTTTCGAAAATATTCGTTTATTTATCCCCACTATCACCTTCATACCTAGTAAAAGGCTAAACCGATTTTGATGAAATGTTTAAGGATCAGCACCCGGTAATCTTCTTTCTACCAAAAAAAAATTGCGTCTAAATCGGTTCACCCGTTTAGGAGCTACTTTTCCACTGACAGACAGACATAGCAGTTAAACCTATAACACCTCTCTTTTTGCGTTGGGGGTTAAAAACAGAAATCTAAATTCGTTATTCAGATATCCATCTGTCCGGGAACGATTCTGTAACAGTTCTGTAACATAGGCGACAGTGACTACTTAATATCAAATAGGCTTTACGCTAGTTAACTATTTTTATTAAATAAAAAATACATTTTTAACGTGAATTGACGCCATCTAGATCCGAGTTGTTTTAGCATTAGCGTTCCAAAAATATTCACATAAATATTTAGTTTAGAGAGTGCGCTATCTGAAATAGTCATGAGATCGTAAATCAGTGTAACGTAAACTTTGAAAACATTAATTACAAACAGTATCTTATTTCTTGTTAAATTGTTTATAGGTTACATAGACATATGACATATCTTCAACCCGTAAAGGGACTCGCTGCTGGGTCATTTCGTCTCTCAAATTAAGAAGGATTAGGTCATAGTCCACCACGATGGCCAAGTGCAGAAGTGGTAGACTTCAAGTGCTTTGAGATATTTTATCGATGTCTCACGTTTCTTCACTACTTCCTCCGTCGTTAATATCGTCGTGATAAATATTTTTTAAAACGCAAAAAAAGAAAAAAAAAAACAGAAGTCGACTCCGAGATTCCTCGGCACGAGAGTCAAATTTCAAACACAATAAGAATATCATTGCTATTAATTTGAAATAGATTTAGGTATCTAATAACTATAACATAAAAAAGTATCACTGATATATACAGACATAGCAGTCAAACTTATAACACCCCTCTTTTTGCGTCGGGGGTGAAAAATAATAACATTTTGTTTATATATAACATATTATTATCCTTTACTAAAAGGCAAGGCGTGCCTAAGTATAATATAGACAAATAGCTGATGCTCTATTTTTCTTCCATCTATCCAGGTGGACTGAAGACCAGAAGGAGACACGCTACCGAAGAGGGCTACCACTGGATTCAGATGGCGCAGGACCGGTCGGAGTGGCGTAGATTAGGGAAGGCCTATGTCCAGCAGTGGACTTTCAAGGGCTGATGGATGGATTCTGGTCTTAGACAGATAACCATCCCCAATCTTAAAAATCCTTATTCATTACAATAACTAAACTCTATTTTTTTTATAAGAATAATCCTTGCATGACCACGATAGCGTGATAGAATGTAACATATCTGTGTATGTTAAGAGTATAAGAGACTAGATAATAGCCTGATTTACTTCCATTGATTAAACCATTAGACGAATGATGTTGAAATAGAACGTTCTCAATATAATCAATACGATTAACAAATTAATCCGCCACAGCTATTTACGGTGGGTGTTACTAGCAAATATATTTCAAACCGCCTTTGGAATTATTTGCGTGAACGCGAATGGCAACTATCATTAAGAATGTATGTCTTAAACCCTTGATAGGATTTCCTTGTCTGATCGTGGTAAAAGTGTGTAGTGTGTATACATATATTGCGATTTCAATAATATACACATCTCCGGCATAAGATACAGGTATATTAACTGTATTGGATTAGAGCTAAAGTATGTGACATGTTGCAACATCGTGTAGCGATGTAGTATGGTCTCGTGGAAATCTACGATGTTCAGTAGGCAAATATATAGGCATATACATATATATATACAACATCGTATTGCGATATGGTGCACGATCTATTTTTAGTACGATGTCGTTGAATAATAAAATGTTTGAAGAAGAG
>MOOZ01002721.1:302596-321321 GCA_002930495.1 Cecropterus lyciades
CAGAAATCTAAACTTATCATTCAGATGTCTGTCTAGCCGGGGATCGAACCCGGGACCCACTGCGTGTCAGACCGGTATGGTGACCTCTCCGCCACGCGGGTCGTATTCTCTTTTGCTATTTGAATCTCAAAAAACCACATGGTTGCAATGTCATCTTTATTTGAACACATTAAATTGGTATCAATAGACAGTTAATTGTGACATAACGTTCACGATGATGGAGTCTGGTGGTGGTTTTATATTCGGAGTAATAACCTTAAAATAAATTCGAAGTGGCTATTTTAGGATAAAATAGTATGTAAGTATTGTTCAAAAAAAGTTCAGCTTTTCATATGCCAATACATTATTATTATTATTAATTACTAACTGTGCCCTGCTATTTTAAAAAATACATTTTTTAAAATACATAATACATTTTAAGTTGTAATAACATTTGATGAAGAAATGTATTTTAAATTTTTTAAATTACATGTAGCTTTTGTAATTATAGTTCGTCATATCGCGTAGTGTTGTTTGAAGTGATTTTGTTCGCGGCTTTGCACTTTGTAAGGGATAATAATGTGAATGGTCATTTCGATTTTAATCACACTAAATTCGAAAAAGCAGCAAAAATTGCCAATATTTTGGATTTTATAATGCCGTTGGAAGGTGAAGTCTTGTTTAATGTTTACGAATAGCGCAAGTACTAAAGATAAGATTAGAGAATTACCTCTAAAAATATGATATAAGAAACTCATGTCTGGCTTAATGGAAAATCCACAAGATTTTGCTCGAAATGAAGAAATTCAAAAGTTAATCTTCGTTATGATTGCATTAATTTATCATCTCTTGGGGACTATTTGTATATTCCCTTGGATTTACCAAAAGCCAATTACAATTTTCTGTGAGTAACGAAAGTTCAGTCCTCAAATTGCATAAAATATTAAAAACAATTCTAGTACCACTGTAGTGCCTACAGGTCTAAGATGAGACACTTCGTGTAAGTGCATATTATTTATCAGACTCATTTGTTTATATTGATATAAGGCAGAAATAGGTGTACCACGGAAACCTAACGAAAGTTATAGCTATAAAATATTTAAAAGCACTTGCCACTTGTCCCAGATACTCACCGATACGCCGAGCGCCATTGCTTACTGCCAAAAAACGACATAAATACATATATCTAAAGCCAGACTTAGATTGAATCTCTTGCCACCCGACACACGTATCAGGCTCCTACCAACAAGTCACTTTTTCATACTTTATCATATAATTATTAGTTCACTTTATCATATTATTTCATATAATTATCAGTTAGATATACTTCTTTTTGAAGAACTGTAAAAAGGACATTAACATAATCTGTTGGAGTATTTATAGAATTATTTATATTTTCATAATATATGCATGGTTTTAGAGAGTAAATAATAAACTGTAAGTGTACAATATAATTTAGATTATCAATTTTATTCCTTACTATTCTACTATTTTATGGTTTATTCCAGTGCCGTACAGTGTCGGTCAGCGCCGTATCATCTTGAATAGCATTACTCTCTCATTTCCCGTGTATGATGTGGGACACAATCCAGGGCCAATAATCAGCATTACGTACCTAATCTTGTGCAACATGGACACCTACCACGGTCAACAACACGCCAACCAATTGTAGCTTTTGCTAATATTTACCATTAGCAAAAGCTACAATTAGGGATGACCTATGTCTAGTAGTCGATCACGACTGATGGATGGAGGATAGTTTATTAATTCATATTATATTATATCTATGTGTTTACAAATAACGATACAATAAGAACTACTTGTATGTTGGTATAAATAAATACTGATATAAAAAGGCTGTGATTGACAAATATATTTGTAGAGGGAAAGTGATATCTGAAGATTACACTTGATACATTTCATACAATGGGGGTAAAGTAAATAGTCATCATAGTTAGCGGGTTTTTTAAGTGAGGAGCAAATGATCATGCGTCTTACTCACCCTCTACTATTTTCAGTTTTAGTGCCACCTATACGATATGGCTGGATATTGGCTGTATCGGTTTCGGTGATTTATTCCAGAGAACCACTTACTCTTTCTTTTGATTTACTTGCGTTATATAACGTCCTGACCTCAAAGTTAACTCTCAATTCTCTAATCGCCACCTAAATAATTAGTTTTGAAAAAGAGGAAGAATATTATTTTAAACGAATTTCTCTCGTGTCTGAACGTGGAACGAGATGACTATGAGCGGAGTTCACCGTAGGTTATATAATTCGATCCAATCCGTAGCACCAAATTGAGTACGTGACGAGACAAATTTAACCGAGGCGTTCCAACTTAGTCCTTTGAAGTAGCAACGTCTTCGTGGCCCACAGGTGCGTTGAATTTGGTGTTTTGACGTTCATTAAAGTTTAGCGATTTCAATTATTATTATTATTTTTGACTTATATTTAAATCACATACGTTTTTCTTATCTTTTACGGTTCCAATATTGTAAGAAATAATTGGGTACTATTCCAACTTTATTTTACTTAATACTAAAAGTAGATACGTTGAAATGGTTCTTCAAAAAATCCCAATTCCCACAAAATTCTCAAGGGTTCTCACAATATTAAGTTGATTTTGTGTTTTAATTATTAATATATCGTGTTACTCTGTTATTCGTGACGAAGTAAAATCCAACATATCAAAGAGTTTGATAATCGGTCCAGAAGTGTTTGGGTCATAAATTATGTAACTGATCGGAATATAGAGGAGACAAAATGGAGTAAGAAAGGCCTTTGGTCGTAAAATAGATAAATTGCGTATTTTAACGTTTGTAGAAAAGGGTTGGTCGGTTATCTAAGAATGAAACTGTGATCGAATATTTAAGTAGAAAATAGTGTTTTACATTTTCCCCCGAATAACTTAGAATATTAACATGCGCTCATCACAAACATTTTAACATTTTATTTACAAAACTGTTTTGTTGAATGACTAAATAAATGCTTTGATATCCGGTCATGTGGGAATGAAAGTTATTTTTCTAATCAAGAAAATTCCGGTAATATGACTTTCTATAATATCTGTTTTTATATAATATAAAATTGTACAATGCAAAAAAATGATGGGTTTGACTATTCCGTAGTTTATTTTTTTCTTTTCAGTGGATTGAAATAAAAGTTTGTTTTTAAAATATATTTTTATTATATTTTTGATTAGGTACGTACTGTTTGCGACTTTGTTTGTCGACATTTAGTTATAAAAGAAGTAAGTAATAACATAGTTATAATACATGGGTTTACGTAAAAAGTATGTTAATGATAAATAATTGACAGGTCGTTCAAGCGGCGTTAATGTTTTGTCTCTATACCATGACTTTTTTATGACTAACTTCCGTTATTGTATCCTCTTTTAACATGCTTTTGAAGACTTACTCTGGGCCACGAAACATCCGTTGATGCTGCAAGCGTTAAGTGTGGCTAACCTTAGGTGAGACTTTGATCTTACCTGGGGATTACAGATGATTACAGATGTCCATGGGTGGCACTAGCCACTTACTATCAGGTGAGCTGCATGCTGGTTTGCTACTTCCATACTATAAATAAAAAATATATATAAAAAAAACGCTTGACGCTATTTTTTATATATTTAATAGAGAAAAGATTATGGCGAATGGTGAAGTGAATTCATATACACTTTAGTCTATTAGTAAGGCATGTGTAGATTCTCATCAGGACTGGTCTGAAGATAATTTAGTAGTTAACCCAATATTACTATGACCAGTAGCGGTTACATATATTAGATCTTTACCTATGAAATTGCCGTTCTGCCGTACTGGCAATTTCAAATCAAAATATTTTTTGGGCTAATAATTTCAATTTAATTTTATTTTAAAAACATGGAATTCTTTTTTCTTAAATCGTCATTTGTTTAATAGTTAGTGTTTTGTTTTCATCGCATTCGATCATTTTTCGTCATCATGGATACGAAAAAAAATCGAGTAATTATGGAGTATGAGTACCGTCGTGGAAAGCGGGACAAGCGGCATGCAACTTCAACGACGTTTACGGGGCAAACACTACAAACGAACGCACCACCCGTTATCGGTTTGACCGTTTCTGTTCTGGAAATTTTGACCTGAAACATGAACCCCGTGGTCCTCCGAAAACTTTGGTCGATAATCACGAATTAGCAGCAGCTTTCGACGTTAGCATTAAAACAATATTGACCCATTGGCGTCAAATTGGCAAGGTAAAAAAGCTTGACAAATGGGTACCCTACGAACTAAATGATCGCCAGCGCGAAGTACGCGTCGAGACGTGCCTTGCACTGCTCAACAGGCATACAAAAAAGGAATTTTAAACTGCATTGTTACTTGTGACGAGAAATGGATTCTGTTCGACAATCAGTGAGACAATAAGCGCTCAGCAAGTTGGTTGGACCCTGGTTCAGCGCCCAAACTCCTAGAAAAGTGATGGTCGCTGTTTGGTGGTCTAACGCGGGTGTAATTCATCATAGTTTCTTATCAAACGAGATGAGCATTACTGTAGATGTGTACTGTGAAGAACTAAACACAATAGTGGAGAAACATGCACGTCTCCAACCAGCTTTGGTCAATCGTTCGGCTCCACTGGCCTTGTACGCCAACGCGGAATCTCATACTGCACAGCAGTCGGTCTCCAAGCTACAAGAGCAGTTTGGGGTTGGAAGTCCTCCGTCATCCACCGTACTCACCAGACCTTGCGTCTACAGACCTCTACTTTTTCCAAAATTTGGATAACTTCTTGGCGGGAAAAAAATTCAATACTCGAGAGGGCAGTACTAAATGCCTTTGAAGAATTTGATGGCTGCGTCCAGCTGATTTCTTCAAGAAGGGCGCCAATAATTTTGCGTTGGTAAAGATGCTTTGATTAATAAAAATATAAAACATAGAAAAAAAATACGCTTCATTTATTTCATGAAAAACGGCAATGTCATCAAAGACCTATATATTAACAAGTCGGATCATTGACTCGAGGGCCACGAAAAATTTGCTTAAAGCATCAATCGCTCTGCGCTGCAAGTGGCAGTCTTCAAAGTTATAGGGTTGTTAAAAACAATATCTACATATGTATACGTCTAATCTTATAAGGCCAAGAAATTTTGCTTAAATTCGCTCAACACTATTGTAGCACCGAGCAAATGTTTCATAGCCAATCAGTTCTTTTTGTACGCATGTCAAAATTTATATTATTTTTTGGGTACGAATAGGTTTTTTATAATGTTATTTGGCGAATAATTTATGTTTTTATTTGGCGAATAATAAACGCGGTTTACGAAATGATAGCAGTGGTTGAATTCACGCTTCTGGGTGGAACACGAATATGGACGTATGAACCCGGGTGACAAGAAAAGGACTTATAAGTTGTGCTCATAGTACAGGTTCAAAAATACACATTATGGTGGTGTTTAACTCGCACTGTTATAAACCGTAATTGTATTCTTCTATCATATTTAAGTGGTGTTATATTAGTAAGATTTAATTGTATCTTTTTATTTCAGATGATTAAAATGATGGTGACGGTGGTCACGGTCTTCACGATATGTTGGCTGCCACTTAATATATTTATTGCAATTATCTTTTAACCATTAAAGTTGATTTATAATATTTACGTTTTCTTTATTTATTTCCTTTTTTATTTTTTGAATTAATTGACACGAAATTTCATCCCTTATATAGTTCACGTAGAAGATGATAATGATTTTGTTATGTTTAAAAAGTATTTATACAGGTAATACAAGGCGGTTTTGTTAAAGTTTTATGATTCTTGTGCCATTGACTTAGCTACGCATTGTCACTAAGTTAGTCTTAGTCTCAGTAAGTAGAAGAAGGAAATCCTAAGATGTATAAGACTCACGATATATATGGAATAACGTGATCTGGATATAATGCCGAGTGCGTGTTCACTTTCGTCACGATTTTTCAGTTCAGACGGAGAACATTATACTCTATGTAAGTTCCACGATGTTTGTGTGGAAGTTCAAATCGATTTAGTTACAATATCTGGATAGATATATATCGAATATAAAATAGATTGAATAGTACAATATAGCACCCATTAAGAAATTATAAAGAAAGTTTTTGTTTTATATAAATATGTATATTAAATAGCTTCATTAATTGCAATAAATGTTTATATACACGTATATTTTTAAATCAAATTCTTAAGGGTAGGTGCGCAGCTAATTTTGTAGAAATCAGAAGCTCTACTTTAAATGGCGAAAAAAAATGGCATAAAATATATTAATTATGTAGGGTAAAAACAAAACAATTAAGAAACCAAGCTCTATTGTTTTATTTTTTTTTGTTTTATCAACAATAAAAATGGTCTTTCTGTAGTATATACATGTAGAATTATGCATCGGAAAAAAGTATAAAGCGTTTATTTTTTATTTTTACCCTCGTGACATATAAAATTTAGCCGCCCCCTCCAACAACAATCACGTCAACGGCACATTACATCTTTGCCTACAAGATCAGTAGGAATAAACTTACTGTCGATTGTTGTAAAGAGATGTAATAAAACAACTGAGATAGGATATTTTGACGACCGGCGTGGCGGAGCGGTCACCATACTGGTCTGCCGGCCTGGTTCGAGCCCCGGCCAGACAGACATAGATTTCTGTTCTGGGTCTGGGTGTTTGTGTATCCATGGCACCCACGACACAAGAAAATCGTATCCTACTGTGGGGCTATGAGTGTAGAAAGCGTTTAGCGTTTATTTTGATCCCAATTTATCAGGATTCATATCCTTTTGTCATTTGTGCCGTTTACGTGTCTTCTTTATTTTCCGATACCTGTGTTTCATTGTTTTCCTTTTAGACCGTCTTATTACTTAGACCCTTTAAATTGGATTAAGTAGTATCCGTACTTGGGTCATAGAAAAGTAAATAATATTATTAAGCAGTAATGGCTTCCTTTTAGCTTGTACTTTGTATAATGTATACACCGCGTTTGACGACCCGCGTGGCGGAGCGGTCACAATACTGGTCTATCACGCGGTGGGTCCCGGGTTCGATCCCCGGCTAGACAGACATCTGAATGATGAGTTTAGATTTCTGTTCTGGGTCTGGGTGTTTATATATTCGTCTTTGTGTGTCCATGGCACCCACGACACAGGAGAAAATTCTACTGTGAGGCTATAAGTGTAAAAAAGCGTTTTACCTATCAGATTTTCAATATTAAAAAAGCATTTTACCTATCGGATTTTCAATATTCTATTACTCACGTTTTATATTTTTTTATTTAACTGTGCGTGTATTTGTATGTTAGATTACAATTGACATGGAGCTGATAGATCCCATAGTTGGTCATGAGAACTCTGTAATAAAATCATAATAGCCCCATTGGGTTTGGGCTCGTTTGATTCGTTTTGATGATATAGTCTCAGATGATAGAGGTCTGATGTTGAAGCTGGATACTACAATCGTGATATATATCAAAATATAAATTATAATATAAGATGTTGATGACAATCTACCATGAGTATGTTTGTCAGTATTGCAGTTTTTGCAACGATTTATGTTTTTATGATAATTTATTAATTTTCAAGGAAAACATAGTATGCTAACTAAATGATTAACCTACAAAATAATCTATACAAAAATTCAAATTTAAATTTAACTCTTTTTCCTTATCTTCCGTATTATCTGATACTTTCTTAACTTAACATTGACTTAACTGTGAATGTTTCCTGACTACAAAAAAAACATTAATATCTTGTTGATTATTGGCTTAATAGTGTGACAACGATGCGATACTCTAGACTCGCCACATATTATATGCGTGTTTTTTATAGTTCTCGAGCTGCTGTTATTTTTTTGCTCGACTCGAATAAAGAAAAATTACTCGAGAATTCTCGATTTGTTTTTAGTCTTTAGAACTATGAATCCTACTATGAAAACTAATTTACTATATACGCACGAAGTGTGGGTTCATTTGATTTATTTTCATGTAGATAATCATCTAGGGTCTAATGATAGAGGTGTAAGGTGCCCTCGGGAACTCTGTAATTAAAAGATGCCCCACCGAGCCACATCGAGTAATAGCTCGTTTGATTTGTTTCATAACGTAAATACTTATCTATAATAATCATATATATTTTACCTTTCTTACATGAGTTAGTTTGCTGAAATATAGTTCCGCTTTGTTGAATAAACATACTTTTGGAGTACGTCTAAAAATAATCAAATGACAATTTTCTACTATCTAAGATCTTGATCTTAGACAACATGTTGCTAGGCCGCTTGGTGAGTATCGTTAAAAATATTACAATTAAAAATCTTCGTCCAAAATGGTATTTATTATATTAATTTTAAGGTTGTAGAACTCTTTGTGGTCCAGAAGCACCACCGCCACGCCTCATAACAGCAGTGTTATGCGTTGTTGCGTTCTGGTCTGAAGGGTGTGGTAAGAGAGACATACTTTTCCGAGACATTCCATCTTAGTCCACAGGGGAGCAACGTATCTGTAGCTAACCTTTAGGTGAGACTATGATCTTACCTAGGGTTGATTTGAAATGTCCATGGGCGGCAGTAGCCACCCAGCATCAGGTGGGTTGTATGCTCGTTTGCTACTTACATGCTATAATTTTTTTTATCTCAGATCTACCCTTAGTATATAACACGCCAACTGTAACTGAGCGCAATCGGAGCTAAGCGAGCGAAAATCATAACAACGGAAAGCTAAATACGGAAATATAAAATATAACAAGGCATATGATGATAGTAGTCATTTCAGCAGATGTTGTGTAAAAAGGTTTTAGAGGGTAGGTATACAATAAGAATTCGATTACTTATGATAAGTGTAATAAAATAGAATAAAGAAATAAAAAGTGTAATTGAAAGTACATTAGACAGTTGGAACATATATATATATGTATAGTTACAGAATTAATTTTAAGTTTATTTCTGTTTTCCTTTATTAATTTACTAAAATAAATTTTATTCATTTTTTAATTAAGGTCCAATAAATAAATTTATTGGATTTGAATTTTAATTTATTTTTCTCTTCACTCAAATTATCTGATAATATCTCATAAGATTTTTTTAAATTCCTCTCGTGCGATTTTCAGACCGTCTTCAAATTGGCACAAATCCGGAGAAACCCGGAACAATTACGGTAGAAATGTTCATGAAAATTGTTGATTTTTATCTCCTCATTATCTTATTCAATATAAAGTAAAGCTCAACAAGTCAGGGAGCAAAAATATTAAGACCCTTAGATTGGATAAACGATATCTTTAAACAAGCGTGATAAAAACGATTCGTTTAGGATAGCACAGTAGCAGTTGATGAGGTATATAATAAATAGGTTTAATGCCCGTGCTACTACCAATCTTACTACAAGTAGTAACACGGTGAATTACACGGTTTATTACCGTTTTTACTAGTTCAGTTGTTAGTAGTAACGCGGAAAATAAAAAAATACCCGTGTTGAATCTCGAATATAAAATCCGAATGAGGATTATCCTATGCTTGTGATTAGGTTTAGGTGTAGTGTTTTATAAGGGAGGGTCCGGTTGAGTTGGAGCAATTAATTTAATGAGTACAGTATTAAATTTATTTAATACTTATGTATATGCTATGGACAATTCATGAGCGAAATGAAAGTTGGACAAAGTGCCCGGGCTGCCATAGGTACATGTGATTCGCGAGCCACTGGATGGCAATGTCTCACACATGTTATAACCCTTTTATCTACTGCTACATAAATACATCCTACCGACGAGGAATCGAAGAGGTATTTAATCGCTAGATATTTTTTATGATATTTAAAAGAGCATGAGACTACTGGCTATGATGGGATTATGGGAGTAGGCCTATGGGCCTTGAGGTTGATCACAGTTGCGCTGCTACACTGAGGCTACACTGAGTTGGACTGCTCTATACAACAAACACTACGTTAAGTGAGAGAAATTTATACAGAACACAGCAGCACTTAAAATTGCTTTTATAGAGGAAAATTAAGTGTGGCGCTGCCTTTAAAGTCAAACCTGTAGAATTTTATATCCCTTACTTTTATACTGAATATGAATTAAAGTCAATTTAGATCTAAAAGTGGATTACTAATTTGGTTCCAATGTTATTTTTGGTAACGAATCTAGGGTGTCTGAGTCGTATTGGACGTGTGGCGATTTTAATTAAATAAAAATATATTGGGTGATAACAGAAGCGCGTCTAAGCGTAATAAAACCAATTTTTATCAAATGAGTCTCTTCATGAAAGGTACCTGAGAAAAATAACTGGATTTATTCTTCGACCGATTTTACCGAGGTTTATCCAGTCTTCTAACCCACAGGCTAAATTTTGATAGAGTCTGATGTCTATAATTTATTCAAATGAAAAAAAAAACAAAAATAGAAACCGACTTTTATGGCACAAAAAAAGGAAAAAAAATATTTAAATATATGTTGGTTTCTTTCATACACAGTACATAAATAATAATACGTCGGAGCTTAATATATTTTGATAGATAACAACGACAAACCTATGAGATAAGAGCTAGATGATGATATCATCAGGATTGAGGAGTTAGGACTTAATATATATTCGTAAACACCAAATAGCTGACTTCATTGGTTTTGGCCAGCAGTACCCCTATATCATCAGGATCGAAGAGTAGATGGTCAGATTTTTCCTTATATTATTTCATCTTAGATACCTAATGTTCATTTCAAGTTTCATGAGAATCGAATCGGTAGAAGCTGAGTTATTCGTTTATTTGTCGCGCACACACTAAATACACAAAGGCATCCATAAGAAATTATGAATGCCTTTGTCAGAATTGAATCAAATCAAAATGGGACACCACGGGAATCACCAGCTTTCAATTGTCAAAATCTGTTCACTCAGTCGAAAGTAGCGAAGGTTCAAACATAAAAAAAAACAGTCGAATTGAGAACCTCCTCCTTTTTTGGAAGTCGGTTAAAAATGAAATTAGGAAAACTAGATTGAGTTTAGCTGATGACGAAGAAAATGATTTTCTTTTCTGTCAAATCTATGGTGTTTTTAAGAATATTGAATGCGTACTTGTAGATTACAAGAATTTAATTTGTTCATACCATATATAAGTTGAATCGAGATGATTTATTCTGCCTAATTTTAGCTACCGATTTAACTTTGTGTTGCCAACTAATTTGGGTTGGCATTCTACTTCGATCAGCAGGCTAATAGGTTATCGATGCTGCTCAAACAGTCTAGATTTAAAATGCTACAGTGTCGCACATATAATTCGCTGAAGCAACAAACAAGACATCAGCAATGCCATTTTGCCCTATACATAAATAAAAACGCAGCAAAAATGAAAAAGTAGCAGGGTATTTCTGATTTCATGGTATAGTTTCAGATATCATGGTACGGTTCCAGATATCATGGTATGGTAATTTTAGACTTAGAAAAATCATTATTGATTACTTTGGTAGGATAAGGGAGACATGTAAGTCCTTATCCGACGCGTGCTTAGTCCTTAGGGGTAGCAATGCATCTATCGTCGACCTCAGGTAGGATTCTGATCTTAACTGGTTTTGATCAGAAGTGTCCACGGGCGGAAGTAGGTTACCATCAGATGATCAGATAGAGCTCATTTACTCAACTTTAACTTTTCCAATGCTCCAAATTAAATCTATTAAAGTCGGTACCTCACCTTCAAATCTGATCTTCTTCCCTTCCTCCCTTATTAATCCTGTGAACACTCGGATACTTTTTTTGGCAATATTAGACGAGATACGCGTCTAATTATATACACTTATATATTTGAATGACTTTGTAAAAAAACAATGTACTTGATCATATGTTATGGTTAACATTTCAGATTAAATATTAATAATTAAATACAATTGTTTATTGCGAAGAGTGGCACTAATACTGTATTTTCTTTGCAAAACCTCTTAATATATGTTTACTTTATGAATAAATGCATAGGTATACTTCTATTTAAATTTTGGAGCTACATTTAAATATTTTTACTAAGCTGATCAACGTTTATTTAACTGTTACCCTTTTTATTGTAAAAGCTTCTATTACTTACTTCAAAAGCTGGGGTTTCTATATTTGTACGATATTATTACACAATATGAAAAGACACAGAAAGAGGTAAGGACAAATAAGTACCTTATTCGTCCTTACCTCATATCACCCGTGGGGCTCGGTTCTTACCAGAATGCTTTGATAGAAACAGCGGCTGCGAACGACAAGAAACCTCAGAAAATTTCCTCATTGAAATATATACTTATGTGAATGCGAGCTTTTGCCTAAATAAATATGTCAGTCTTGTATCTTCGTAACAGTGATTGACGTTTTTTGTTATCATTTTTACCCAATTTCTTAAGAAGGAGGATATATGTACATTTCCTTGGCACGATCTATAGTCAGGATTTGTTTCAATGGGTAGAATTACATAGGTGTTTGCAGAAAAAACTATATGACCGGACTATTTTTTTACGATAACTATATTGAATACCCATATATAATAACTAAAAAAAATATATACATTGATTCGTATTTTATTGATTCAGATATGCCAATTAGATCTTTTATGTTTATCCGAAAAGATTTCCTAACTAGTAATATTGTAAAGATACGAAATATTGTAGAGGAGAAACGAAAACCCGACTGCTAATACAATTTTTATTTCATAATGATATATTTAATTTAACGCTTTATATGATTTTTCGTGAAAATAGTCAAGTAGAAATATTATAATATAAAAATGAATGACATATACTAGCTTTCATTTGACATCCATATTGTCGTGATAAGTAAAAAATTCGTTTTCCTCCTTTTTCCCCTATTTGCAGGCTATATTATTTAAAATATATAGCCTATGTAACTCTCCAAACTGAGACAATTCTAGTGATATGTCATACATCACAATCCGTGAAGTCGTTTGGGCTGTAGCGCGTGCCAAAGAAATGGAAATACATACAAACATACATACGAACATACATACATACGCTCGAAAAACATTCCCTTCTTCTGACGCAGTCGAGAAAAATTCTTCATTTTTTGGAGAAGCAAACGGATTATGTTTCACTATAGCATTAGAACTCTATATCCTCTTAGCCGCTATAAAATTTCTTTCGGGATACCGTCTGTAATATTCTTAAGGCTTCCGGGATGTAGGGTTCGTATCCAATTCTACGTCCGTGACAACTTCCGTTCACATCCTAAGCTAAAATGTAAAATTTCAGGAAAACTTTAAACTTAAAACTTAAAAGACTTTAAACTTAAAACTTTTCAGGAAAAGAAATTGTAGATATCATTCTTAAGTGGACATCATCGTACTATTAAGTCACTGCTGGGCATGCGTCTCATCTTAGAGTGAGTTGACTATAGGACATAATTTCACACACTTTACAGAACTTTTATATTAAGAACTCATAGACACGCAGGTTTTCTAACGATATATTCCTAAAACGTTAAGACAAGTGTTAATTAATTTGTAATACTACCATAATTTTAAAAACGCACCTCCGTGGCATACTTGGTACTTGGACCTCGAATCCCCGATCGACAAGCCGAGATTCAACTGTTAGACTATCCGTGCTTTGATTCTCAAGTATCGTAACCTAAAAATTTTGCTACACCGATTTTATTATAAATAATTATCGTTAATGCATGTGATTTTTAATTTTGTTATACGTACATATCTTAAAAATCAGAAGTTGACTCTGAGATAATAATCCTTAGCATGTGAAGTCAATCTTCATACATAATAATAATAAGCTGTCATTTTTATTAAGTGAAATACATTCAGGTATCTAATTAGAAAAACATATAAATTAAAATAAAGTATATATATACTTTTATATAATAGTAACATATACTTTTATGTCAAAATCAAAATCAGTAGCGATTTTGATTCAAGGCGTGCTCTTTGTTTATGTTATCTTCCATTCATCTAGGTCTTAGACAGGTTACCTTTTCTTTGTAATTGAAACCTATAAAAGATACTCGACACTGCGGGAGCGACGCCGGGTTATGTGGAATTTTTACCGCCCTAAAACCCCCCTGGAGGCCGTGCTCAGCGCTGTGTGGAGGACTCAGGGATGTCCAACGGAACGCAAGCGGAGTCCTCCAAGCGTGAATCCTTCTGGCTCTTTCTCGTTTGTGAGCATTTTTTACCGCTCACCGTATCTTCTGGTGCTTATGATGGCATGCGACCAAACATGCCACCGTCCTTCACTGGGTCGCTTTGTTGGACGGTTCGAGCTCCCACTCTTGCCGCCCGCAACTCCGGGCTTCCGGGGTTGCGGGCCCTTTTAGCCTTATTGATCACGTATTCCGATATTCACATGTTTTTTCTCAAATACTTATCTGTGATTATCTCAATAACAAAACGAAGCACACTACATGAAGGGTATAGGAGGGCTCAAAAACTTGGTTTTACCTAAACTGAACCCATTAGGCGGCTATGCATGAACAACCACACGAATCGAAATTCATCAATTTTCAGTTAAAGATACAGTTTACAAAAGCCAAGATTGTAGGTACATGTTTACTTTACATTGATAGTCTAGATAGGTTAGACCGCAATGTATGCAATGAATTCAATGAGAATATCGATTTACATGAATATGTAATACATCTGTGGATATTTCAGCCTATCAACAGCGCAGTCTTTCTGCTTTCTGCTGTTTTTCCACTACTAATTAGATAGTCAATCGAATAAAGGGTCTGACTTATTTAAGTGATACCCCTCCGCCGCGATATTGTAGTACAATTTTAACGAGCAAATGTTATATGTCTACAATTAAAATATAGGTGTAATTCGCTCGTATTTGATGGCTCATCAATAGATATTACTTTTGACTTTTTAAATGTCTGTCAAATATTTTTATAGCGTTGGAGTTTTTTTAATTGTAAATTTAATTTTATTTACTTAAATAATTTTTAACTACATCAAATATGAGATGATGTGATGTATATGATGAGATGATGTTTTTGGTATGCGTTCAATATTTAACATTTCACCTACCATAGCTTTTATCAATTTGACCGATTCAAAGGAATGAGCAGTCTTTGTAATGTACACGTCACTAAATGACAGATCCGGTGCTGATTGAACATACCTAATATAACCATCATTCCCTTTCATTTGATACTCCACTAGGGTATATTTGACAATATTCGATTATTTATCTCCACTATCATCCACATTCCCTAGTAAATACCTGAACCTATACTGACAAAACATATTTAACTCTAATAAACACGTCATGTCCTTTCATTTGATACCCAACTTGAGTATATCTGACAGTATTTCATTACTTATTCCCCCTTTTCCACACATACCTAGTGGCTCAACCAACTTTGATGAAACATGTCTAATTATGGTAAATTTGTCATGCCCTTTGATTTGATACCCCACTTGAGTATATTTGACAACATTCAATTTTCGTGCTTACTTTAACCCCTAAATCTAGTAAATGGCTGACCCGATTTTGATAAAACATATATGTAAGTGTAAGTTATTTGTGCCCTTTCATTTGATGCGCCACTCGGGAATATTTAAAAATATTTGATTTTTCCTCACCACTTTCACTATCAATACCTAGCAAATGGCTTAACCGATTTTGATAAAATATGTTTAAGAACCAGCGCCCGAAAACCTTCTTTCTAACAAAGAAAACCACATCCAAATCGGTTAACCTGCTAAGGAGCTAACTTTCCATAGATATACAGACATATACAAAAAAGGAAACAAAAATTAAAAAAAAATAATAATAATTCTGAAAAGTTACGTAATGTGTTTTCTTGTGTACTTAATTACTATTCATACATTACTTCAATGACAAAGCGTTTTTCTAAATGCTTTATTTTGTTCGACAATCTGATTACTTATCTTACGATCTTACTTCTCAATGTCTTAAGATTACGCGAACTTAACTCTATCTTGTACATTTTAAGTGCTCCATTATTTTTTATTCGAGTGACTTCGCCAGTTTGTTTTTGTCCTAGCAGAATATGTAAAGATGTTCTAATACGGCCATGGATTTTTATTCCAAATGAATGTACGTATTTTATTTTTGCTGCAGTTATTAGTACAAAAACTACACGTGCATCTGCTTCTTCTAACACATACAAAAGAAAAATGGGAGTGCATTTCTCATTCTACTCTCTATCTAATGAATTAAAATTTAAATATCTCAATCATCTTGGAGACACCCGTTCATGAAAGAATAAATATTAATGTACTTTTCAAAGATGAAAAGCAATTATGGTAATTACAGACGGAACTTTGAAGAATTCATAACTTATACTAAAACATTCGACGTTGCTATTGAAAGTATTGATCATAAAGATACATTTCGAAGTTCCATTGAAAGTTATCATAACTTTATACATCTCCAAGGAATCCTATTTATTGCTTACATCTCCAAAGAACCCTGTGACGTTGGCTATGCAATTATTTATCTACTCTCAGCTTGAGCCGAGTTTCGAGCATAACTTTGCAACAATTTGTCTAAAACAGTTTGTGACTAGTTTAAGCGTGAGTGTCACAGTTGTTGAATACAAATTCTTGAGAACAAGTTTATCTGATCCATACAGTTTAATGATATATTGTATAAATCAACGATAGCTCCTCGGTTTATGTAGATCTTAACTTATGTATAAAGTTAGGCGAGGTTGAGAGGGATTGGGAGTTGGAAGGATGACCGATCGCTAGTGGCTAAAGGAATGTTTCCACGCTAGCACGTTAAGACGTCGATGTTAATTATTTAATATCCTTATTAATGGATTTGTTTTCATGCGTGCAGTAAATTATTGTTATGTTATTTATATGTTGCAGAATTTAGTATCTTTTACGCATTTTGTTTTTGTGTTAAGACTACGTACACGAATACACGAACTGGCGCGTGAACTCGCAATAAATATAAATACGACATGTATTTTACACGAATTTATTATAATGCATTTGCTGACAAGTAAATGTGTTGGTTACGGGTCATCGTTCTGAAAAATGCATTCGCGACACCGTTAGGATCTTTCTTTCCTTCGTAAATATCAATTACGTGGATACGGTATTTTGTAGTGCAATAAAAGCCTTTGTCCAGCTTTGAACGACGTCGTAAACCAAGGGAAAAATAATTGAACGTAATCTACTAACGATGGCACTGAAAGCCCTTTGGAGTTTTATTACAGAAATAGCTTTATAAAGCAATAAATTATTCTAGTTCGTTGAGATCATATAAATTAGATTCGGCAAAAATGTGTTACAAAATCTGTGTGTATTGTTTAGTGTATACTGTTTAATGTGTCTTATGTATTTTTTACCTGTTATGGGTTTATTTCTTTGTATATATTGAATAGCATCAATATCTACAAAGCTAATATCAGCAGATAATGATAGTAAGGGGTCTACAGAAGCACACGTGCTAGATACTTTGGGAGTTTGTGTTATTCCACCTTATTTGCAATTATATTAGCCGGGTGGTATTTTTTTTTTTAATATTGGTGTAGCAACGAGCATGAAGTCTAACTGACAGTAGGCAGCAACTGCCATTAATGGACGTATGTTATCAATTCCAGGTAAGAACAGTCTTATCAGATGAGAACTAACTCGGCACGTCTCGGATAAGTGAGTCTACCACAACCTTCAGGCCGAAGCACGTCGATGATTAACAAAATTGTTATTAGGTAGAAATAGGACTATGGCCTAAAGCTCTCATTCTCAGAGAAGACCAGTGCACAATAGTGGGACAATAATTGGTTGACGAGCAAGCGAAACATGGTTGTTTTGTTTGGTGCTATAGAAAATTGTAAATCATCCCGATAATCGTTACTCTATATAAATACAAAACGCATCTACGATTTACTATTGTCCCATCAATGGGGACTGGTTTCCTCTTAGAGTGAAAGTGGTTCACGTCATAAGCCATGGCTCTAGGCAATTTCGACTTGGATGTCACACATCCTGTGATTTTTTTTAATCTAAGGCAAGGCCTTCAGTGTTAAAGCAAGTGATAATATTTTTTTTAAAGCGCGCAAAACTTTTAATAATCAGAGGTGTATCGGATTCGATAGTCAGAACCTTTCCGTCCCTAAAATTCGTAAGGGTTTGTAAGACCGCGACATATTGATGCCCAAGGCTAATTCTCTACTTAAGTTGTCTCAAAGAAGTAAAAATTATTTATTTATTTTTCCTATAACTCCGTCAACATTTGTAGATTAAGCGCCTCGGGTTCAGTCTGATTCAAAATTAGTTAATGTAACTACCCTTTCGCCCGCAACTTTCACCAGAGAGCCCGTTTCATAAACTCTGTTGGAAAGTTCACATTACACTTTTTATGGACTTACTTCTACAGACTTGTCTCAGAGCTAAGTACCGAATTTAGTCTGTCTTCTACAAATTATATCTTGTCTCTACTAACAGTAAGGCTGACTTAAAATTTATTATACCTGTGCAAATTTACATCTACATATGAGTGTACTACAGATTTGTTAACGGGGGAATTTGAGTTCGATTGACATCATCTTTTTGTATAAAAAATGGGTGATATGTACCTATTTGCATTCAAAATGAATAGCGTGAAAAAAAATAGTCCCGGTTGCACAGGTATATTCTCATAGAGAGGTTTAGTGTATATTAGGGTATATTATATATAGCCAAGGCCAAGAGAGCAGTGATAGCCGAATGGTTGAAACTCGGCCTCTCAATCGAGGGTTCGAGGTTCGAATCCCAGGCACGCACCACTGATTTTTCTAAAATTATGTGCGT
>MOOZ01002721.1:358732-372419 GCA_002930495.1 Cecropterus lyciades
AAGTACTAAATACAAAAACAATAAATTGATATTTTCTTTAATCTTTGTAATAAAGCCCACTAAGTATGTACTCGTAATTTTGTTCAAAAATGATTGGCCAAGCCCGATTCGATTCGTACACGAAGCGTTCCCTATGCGCAAATTTTGAAATTTTTACTTTTACTCTTTTTTAATTGACATATTATATACTATAATCATATACTATAATCGTCGATAAATACAGATTTCTTGTACGGAGGCCCTTTTTCCAGTATTTGTTGTTTTTTTTTTATAGTATGGATGTAGCAAACGAGCATGCAGCCCACCTGATGGTAAGTGGCTACTGCTGCCCATGGACATCTGTAATCAATCCTAGGTAAGATCTAAGTCTCACGTAAGTTTAGCCACAGATGCGTTGCTACCCCTGAGGACTAAGATGGAATGCCTCGAACCAGACCAGAACACAACAGCGCAAAACACTGCTGTTATTAGGCAGTAGTAGGTGTGGCGGTGGTGCCTCCGGAGTCGAACCACAAAGAGTTCTACCACCTTCAAATATAGCGGGTTATAGCGGGTTTAGTAATAGATCCTCTGTGAAAGTCCATTTCAAGCTCTATCTCTTAAACGAAATAAATATTTCGTTTAAGAGATAGAGCCCTTAGTGAGGGACAGACGGCAGAGATAAAACTAATAGGTTTTTACATTTGGGATACATACCAATGGTAATTTATTAACGACCATCAAAATAGTCGTAACGCTATGTCTACGGCTACTTTTATTTCATAGCCGGTGATAAACTTGCTTTTTATTTCGGCACCGGACGTATTAAAATGAATCGGACATATTTTTGTCTGGGTTTAAGTGCAAAGTGTATCGATAAGAATGATATTAAGTGCACGAGCAATAAAGTCTAATTTAAACTATGTTAAAACGGCGGTGTCTATTGCTTTAGTCATAAATATTGTGAATAGTTGGATATTTATGAGATGAATATATTTTATTACTTGAAATAATTGAATTGTATCAACCTGTCCGAAAATATTCACGAGTTAGTGTAGATATAAGTCTTCTAATAATGGAGACAGATGTGGTAAAATGACTTTTTTACCGACTTTCAAAAAGGAGGAAGTTCTCAATTCGTCTGTATTTTTTTTTAGTTTTGTTCTCGAGGGTGTAACCTTTAAAAAGTTGCCGTCGCCGTGGGAGCGACGCCGAGTTATTGGGGCTCTTACCCACTAAACGAAACGGCACTGCGAAGAAAACTCCGGGAAGTCTAAAGGCACGTAACCGGAGTCTTCTTAGCACTCGCTCGAACACCGCCCGAGTGGCCATAAACGTGTACCATACCATCTGGTGTTTACGCCTGTACGCGACCACACATATTGCCGTCCTGTCAAAAGTCGTTGGCCGGGCGGTTCGATCTCCCATTCTTGCTGCAGACAACCCGAAAGCACCCTTTTAGTCGCCTCTTGTGTTGCATGATACCAAACCCTATTTTCCCGAACTACAGGGATAGATTTACCGTCATCTACAGATACTTACGGCACCACAGTAGGTAGCCAGTCGTTGCCGTTAAAGAAGATTTCGCGCAACTTTTTTCAAGAAAACCGTATTCTAGTATTCAGGGAATATGTACCTATCTCATTAAAAATGATATCTACATGAGGTTAGCTGTCAATATATTTCTAGCGGTTGCTTTAAACTATACAAAAACTTAACGATTATCTTTTAACAAACAATATTGTTTAATGTATCATTGCAGGTGTGTTGTACATAAAATTTTCCCATGAGCATTTACTTAGCCTAAACTGACCTTTCACGAGTTGTTTTAGGTTTTCCACATAACAGTTGGAGCCAGCCACTAAAATCTTAATTACTACGCTTAGTATAAACGACATCATTTCCCTGAAGTCACTTTATCAATGGCATGTTGTGTGGTCACATTTGGAGAACCTTTAATCAAGTTACTGCTTAATATTCGTGAAAGCCACAGAGCTATGAGTTGATCTTAGTAGCAACAGATAATTAATAATTCAATTATGACAATTCTGTACACGAGTTATCTATATCTATACTTATATATAAAAATGAGATGGTGTGTGTGTCTGTGTGTCTGTTTGTTACTCTATCACGCTAGAATTACTAGTCCGATTTACATGATTTTTTGGATGAATATAGCTTATTTACCTCGTCAATAGGCTACTTACATTTTGATATTTTACACTATTTAAAGATGGCGACTATTTGTATGTCCTGTAGCGAAGCACGAGTACTCAAGCTAGTAGTATATAGTTATATTTATTTACTTCCTAGACGATTGAAGCTAAAGCAATAAAGTTCCGGGTGGCAGAATTGGAATACGTTCTGATATTCAAGGCGTGTACGATTCATAAATAACATTTTGTCGGCCAAATAATAATGATCGCCTCCGGTCAAATAGCCACTGATTATAACCCGATCTCGTTAGGGCTGCGCGTGGGTCATTTAAAGGAATGATTATAATTTCCTACAAATATAAATAAATGCGGCCAAGTGCGAGTCGGACTCTTAGGCGAAGGATCCCTTGTTCCAAGCATTATCATTAAATAAAGTTGGACAGTTTTTCAACTACCAACATAAGTTTGTTTTTCATAGTGTTTGTATGAATTACAAAGTTATGTTATTCGGTTTTTGAAAAGTGCTATATCTCAAAAAACTGTCATTTGCATCTTGTTCAAATCAATTTTCGTTGAAAGTTTTCCTTGACATCTACAACATATGTTTTATCCCGATTTTTCACTATCTTAGTTTAAAAGTTAGAGGGAGGGGGACACACACATTTTACCGCTGTGAAAGGTTTTATAAACCTCAATGTCATTTTTGAAGAACTTTCTATAAACACCCCATACGTGTAGGTAAGATGAAATTTTTTCTTGAGCTTCAGTTCCATATATGGGGAGCCCTCCTTAAATTTAATATATTTTTTATTTTTGTATATAATTTGGAAAGCCGTTTACAGAATACACTTACCTACCAAATTTCAACTCTGTAGTATATCAATAGTTTCCGAATAAAGTGGCTATGTCTTACGGACAGCCGGACAGCCAGACAGACATGTCGAAGCTATAAGGGTTCCGATTTTTGCCATTTCGATACGGAACCCTAATAAAACCTGATTGCTTAAAACTATTTTTGTGTTTATATTTTTATATTTAATATAACGCTTTATAGAGTTTTCGTCAAAATTGACAAGTAAAAGTATATATATGTATGTGTATGCAAATTATTCTGTGGAAAAAATAAGTCCTTTTAAAATTAACGACATCGCAATTACACTTCATTAGCGAGAGTGAAACTAGTTTGTATTGTACTGTAATAATATTTATCTCAAAAGTTAAAAACTGCTATAGTCATTTCTTCAACTTCAATAAATTGAATAACACCATTTAAGAATTAGTTAATTGGTTAGAATAAAATTAATTAGGATTGTTACTGTTAATAAATTTGCATAACACAAGCGCAGGAGAAGATAAACTATTTAAATTAACGTTTAGTTCTTTATTTAGTACTTTGTAAGTAATGTAAAATTAGAAATTGAATTTGTATAGATGATAATTACTTTATAGTTAAGTCTGAAGGTCGATCTCATATATATATATAAAATGCCTTGTCCTGAATAACTGACAGACGGATCAACGCACAGCCTAAACCACTGATCGCGCGGACCTGAAATATGGAGGGTGTTTTTTTTTTGTATGACGTAGGCATCCAATAAGAAATGATTTTCCAAAATTCTATCAAGTAGCGGGTAAAGTTTGTATGGGACAAAGTGATTCCTTGGTTCAATCCCCTTCAAATTTTGCATAAACATTCTTTAAGAGAATTGTTGGAAGACATGTGTCGTATTTTGTCGGAACTCATCGCCTAATGGGGTTAAAAATGGGTAGCAAGTTATTTTGGAATTGATTAGCATGGAACTTGATGTAAATATTTCTTAGTGCTTTTGATTTAAATTACATTTTATTTTGGGACATGTCATAAAACTCAATCCGTTTGTCAACGGGTGTCAAGTAGTGAAGGCTCTCTAACCACTGGACAAAGATCTATTATAAAATACTTTCCAGTATCAACGCAAGTGTAGGTGATATCTTTTTTAAGATGCTCCTGGTGGAACACACAAGAAAATTCTATTAAATTTACTTTTGGCCAAAGTGACAAGCAATCGTGATATCGCCTTAGCGGTGAGCCTACCAAAAATATGAGTCAATCTTAGGGGAGATATTACTGTCGGATACTTCTTAAACCTGTTACGTAAAAGAGAAAATGGTGATTTTCCTGTACTGGATAATAATGTATTTCCCTCTACAGAGTTAGGTATACTTGTTTTCAATGTAAAAGAGCTTACAGATAAAATTTTCCCAAACAACCTACAGATGGTTATGCGAGCATGCCATCTTAGTACCAAAAAACCTCATTAAGCCTCAGTCATAAATGAAATACTTTTCATCATTCGAAGAAATCGAATATAAATCCGTCGACACAGTAATAAACACCGATGATGCCATTCATTATTCGGTCGATTTCCTAAATACACTGAGCCTCTCGGTCTCCCAACTAACATATTAAAATTGAGAGTTGGCGTACCAGTTATGATACTACGCAATATAAATCCACCAAAATTATGCAATGACACTAGATTGCAAGTGAAAACATTGCATTGTAATGTAATGAAGGCAACTATATATACTGACAGGTTGTTCTCGAGGAGAATCATTATTTATTCCTGGAATTCCCCAAACATCAAATTACCCTTTCGAATTCAAGAGAGTGCAGTTTCCTATCAAAAACTGCTTCACCATAACCATAAACAAAGCTCGAGGTCAAAGTCTGGTAGCGGGAGTACACTTGAGAGAAAGCCGCTTCTTCCACGGCCAGTTGAATGTGGCGTGCTCCAGAGTAAGCGCACAGAGCCTGGTGATTCTAGTACCCGAGGAAAAAACAAAAATATTGTTCACAAAAATCAACCGCAGTAGGCGTAGTATTTTGATTTCGTTGTTAAAAGATAATACGCCATGTCATTTTCATGAGCTGCGTGTTCATAAAATATAATAAAATTCTATTTAATTTTCATATTTATTTAGCCTTTCAATCCCTACACATTAACAAAGATTAAAACTCATATTAAAACCATTTTCGACTTCTACGCGGACGAAATCGCGAGTAAAAGCTAGTCTATACATGTATATACATTAACAACGTATTAGGGAATATTTCATATCCAAGCGTGAAGAGAGATTCGTACTCAGTCGTGGGTATTATCGTCAATTCGCCCTGGTATGTGGTAGTTATGTAGAAGCGAAGCGGTTATATCCTAGTATTTAAAAGTGGTCCTTTCAATCGATTTGTCCAAGGTTCTATCCTAAGCACGCTTACAGTGATTTACCCATCTCATTACCTCTGATTTTTCAAAATAATGTGTGTATTAATAAATGCTCAATTTCTTTATAGCTTACAGAAGAAAGACATCACGGAGAAATATAGACATTTACGAGTTCTTCAAAATAGTTTTCTAAAGTGTAAGTTTCGCTGAAAGGTTACGAACGCACTTGGCCTCTAATCCTCTTTCTCTTTTAGAAAACCCGTTTCCAGCAGTAGAACAGTAATCGTTATTATGATGGGGCTTAGTAGTAGAAAAATGCATTTGTTAGGAGAAAAATAATATGTACCAACTTCTATGTTCGCTACGTATGAACTTCCGAGCCGTAAAGTGCCTATCAGGGTCTCCCGGGTAAAATTTGATGAGCCGTTTACGTAAAGTCCATAAAGGAACTACGTGTGTGTAATTTACCCGGATTAATCCCAACAAACTCAAGTAAAGTACTCGGATCGTAATCACTCCATAAGCCTATTAGTCAAATTGATAGGGCCTCGAAACGGATATAGACTTCCTGATTAGTTATGCAAGTACTTACCTACATGTTGACAATATATTAGTTAACTGTGAACATTCGTCTTAATATAGAAAGTAATTAAGAAGAAATAAGAAACAAGGAAAAAGAAACTTTCTACTCTCATAAAATAAAAACGCTTTCTACACTCATAACCCTACACTAGGATTTTCTCCTGTGTCGTGGGTGCCATGGATACAAAAAGACGAACACACAAACACCCAGACCCAGAACAGAAACCTAAACTCATCATTCAGATGTCTGTCTGGTCGGGGATCGAACCCGGGACCCACTGAGTGTCAGACCGGTACGGTGACCGCTCCGCCACGCGGGTCGTCAAAAGTCGTCACTGATAGAATAATGATTTTATTTCAGATAAATAAATACTTTCAATATAGTATTCGTGCTTCACGTATACGGTGTCGCGTTTTAGATTCAAGCAAAACAAAAAACGGAAACTGCGAAAGTTCCGCCGAAGACGTCGAATTGGTCACCGTTCGGGTCGTAGTGGGAGCCGGTCATAGCGCAGCCGTTGGATTACAGTGATTGAATGAAGTCGATCATCATCCCGATCGACACAATCACGAGCTGGTCGTCATCGTCCTGGGACGACAAATTATCAAATTATGGAGGACAAGCAGAATAGAACATGGACAATGGTAAATACCTACATCTACGCACCGGCCACTTTGGTTAAATATGGGGATCAAGTTATAGATGTTATTCTGTGCAAGTATGTGATACATTGACACGATAGGTCATAGAGATTACTCTCGTATTTTAGATGCAGAGGAGATTGAATGGTCAAATAAATTACGAGAGATATCAACGGTACCACCTTATATTTTGGTAGCTTTAGGAGAGGATCAATCTGTGGAGGAAAAGTGCACTGTAATAAAAGAGATTGTAAGTTCAAGATGACAGACTTTAGAAAGGATGCAACGAAAAAGTGGTGTAAGGTTATAATTATAAAATATAAAATTCCTGAAAATTGGAAGCTCTTGAAAGCCCCAAAACTTACTTTAACAAATTGGCTTGAATGAAGCCTCTAAAAACAGTCACAAAACGCTGCAAGAGAAACAACAGGACTTGGGTATATCATTAACTTTGTTGGTACATGCAATATTGGAAGAGGAACATGATATTCCCAAGATAACTTATCTTAGTGAAGCAGGGCGACGGCTGTGCTTCTTGCAATAATACCAAGATACAACTGATATGTCATCATTTTAAACAAGGAGTTCCTAAAATGACGGAATTTTCATTTGGTGAACATTTAAAAGAAATTTAAAGAATAACAAGAGGAAAGAGATATCAGGCGAACAAAGTGAAAAATCACAACTAGTGCCTAAACCTTCAACTTCGTATCGAAATGTGGGAAACTGAAATGGTCCTCCTCGACAACACATTAAAGTAAGAACGACTACTCGTGGAGGACTAAAACGATAACCAGTATCTGCGTCGTTCAGGGAGAAAATCCTACTAACAAACTCTCGACGTCCGTCACCGGGTCGCTCCGAGAGGGTCTCCCAACATGCACGGTCCCGTCGTTAATACCTCAGGTACATGCAGCTAACTTAGCTAATTATCTAGAGTGTTGGAATATGATATCAAATGATAGAACACCTTTAAATAGATTTTCAAATCCAGAAATGAGGAAGTCAATAAATGATCTACTTAATTTAGGAGTCATCGTTCCATGTTAAGAAGTACATGGGAAATATTTGTCTGATTTTTAAAAATCTCAAATCACTTTACATCCTTAATCATTTACATCCCATTTTAAAATGGAGGATATACAAACCTGTAGTAGACTTCTATAGTTTTATGAGTACTGTCGATTTAAAAGAAGCATATTTTTTGTATCAGTTGCTTGTGAACAAAGATTTTTTTAAAGATTTTACTATCAACAATTGTATAAGTTTACAGCTCTGTCATACGGACTGTGTACTGCCCCTCGTGTTTTTAGTTTGAAGATATTCTATATATAGCTAATTCATATGAAACTTGTCAAACACAAACGAAACACATTATTAATATCTGGAATACATTCTTAATTATGATAATGTCGTTTGTACCCAAGTAGGTGTTAAAAGTTCCTGGAAATTATTATTGATTCTACAGGTTAACCTTAGACCAAAGAAAAAAAAATAAAAATAAACTTATAGAGTTACAACGCCTATAAAGATGTCAAATAAGAGACTTTGCTCAATTATTACCGATGCTTACTGCAGCCTGTCCAGCAATTCCATTTGGATGGATGTACACGAAACTCTTGGAAAGAAAAATATATTTGGCGCTATTAGCATCAAAAGAAAATTATAATGCTTATATGAAGATATACTGATATAAGATAGAACCTCCATCTTGAATATCAAATATTAATATAAAATATCAAAAATAATGTCTTCAAAAAATTATTTTGCTTTTCAAAAGTCTGTATTAGACATTTTTACAGATGCCTCCCTCATTGGTTATACTGTTAAATGGGGATATATTGTCAGGAAGAATCAATTAGGGGTTTTTAGAATGAATCAGAAAAAAAGAATCACCATTATCTGGAACTATTGGCTGCCTATTGTGGATTAAAGAGTTTTGCAAAAGAATTATCTAATTGTCACATTCTACTTCGAATAGATAAAACAATAGCATATATTAATAAGATGGGCAGTGTACAGTTTGTACATTTAAATTCTATTACCCTTAATAGCAATGACGTGAGGTAAAAATTAAAAAAGTCTAAAAAAATATATTAAATACAAAGATAATACAGAAGCAGACAAAGAATCCCTAAATATAAATCATGACACAGAATGGGAATTAGCTGATTATGCCTTTAAGGAAATTACTAAAACTTAGGATTTTTTTGCATTCAGAATTAAAGCTAAGTGATGTATCTTGGAAAAGGGATCCGATGGCTTTCGAAATTGATGCATTTACTAATTTCATGATTTTTTCTATGCATTTCCTCCTTTTTCACAAATTACAAGATACTTAGAAAAGATATGCATTGATCAAGCAAAAGGAATCTTAGTTTTCCCTTGGTGGGCTTCACAGCCATGGTTTCTTTTATTAAAAAAGTTGATAGTTTCAAAACCTATCAAGTTTGATGTCCTAGCTGCAGGTCTCTTCCAGGATAGCATTCCAGATGAGGTCTATTCCTTAAGTCTCACTAGATATAATGCTTGTATCATTGGCTCCAGGTACCATAAAACAATATGGGCATACAAATAATGGTGGGAATATTGCCAGAAGAAAAATAATAATGTAAACATTATTATTTATTGTTACAAACAGCACAGCTAATTGACACTAACAGAAAGTTTTAGTAATGGGTCCAACTATTCCACATTCAATACTCATAGGTCAGCACTCTCTCTTTTAATTATCTCTAAAATAGGGAAGGGTGACATACCACGATTCCTCAAAGGTGCTTATAGGCAGAGGCTAGTTATACCAAAATATACACAGACATAGGACCCAGAAATCAGGAGAATTAAGATTTAGTCACTTTGCTGGCATTCACAACAGCTCATCGTACATAAACCTTGGCGTCCATTATGATGACTGACATACATTTGTCTTCAGATCGTATAACTATACGTGTATCAGATTTGTTAAAAACATCTGTTGCAGAAAAAAAACTCGAACAGTATTAAATGACACCAGTATTTTTTCTTCGCATAGCACTAGGCACGCTGCGACATCCAAAGCTAAGTCTTTGGGGGTATGTTTAGATGACATAAAAAAAAGCCAGGTGGAAAAATAAATTTAAGGTCTTTGCAAAACATTACTTGCACATTCTGTACCTATTACAATAATTGTATTAAATGTTTAAAAAATTGAAGCGCTCGTAAAATTATCATCAAACATCACTAAGGGTTAAAAGACATATTTTTTCTGAGCATACAATGTAAACGATGGTTACATCAACTACTTAAAAAATAACTGAAAAAAATTAAAAAATACTAGAATTATGAAATATGTTAATATAAAAAATATTTATTATAATGCTGTATACGATGACACATGTAGTTTAATAAATATTTAAAACGTGGTGGTGGTAAATAATCGCGGTTGTAAATACTCTCCTCCCTCTTTTTTCTATTAGCGGGTGATTTATTAAAAAATAATATCTCATTCACTTTTATAATCGAGACGAATCCAATCAGGCTGTAAAGCATGCCAAAGAAATGGACATACTCGTACATATGTACGTTCGAAAAACATTACCCTCCATTTGACGCAAACGGATACAAGTTAATACGATAAGATACAAGTTTTACAAGTTATTCAACATTCAAAATCGGTATAGGAGGGGTTTCCGCGCTAATATATGTAGAACGTTTTACACAGATTGCTACACAATAAAACGTTCACAGCCCCGCGGCAGTTAAAGGGCAAGGTTGTCGGGAATATAATGTGCAACTGTTAGTAACTAATTTTTCATTCATATTTCAATGTTTTATGTTGTAAAATCGCTGTTTTGCACGAGTAACAACACAAACGCTAATTTCATTGAAAAGTTCGGCAAAAATTAAATAATGCTTTCTGTTAGGGTTCCGTACCCAAAGGGTAAAAACGGAACCTTATTACTAAGACTTCGCTGTCCGTCCGTCCGTCTGTCGATCTGTCTGTCACCGGGCTGTATCTCATGAACCGTGATAGCTGGGCAGTTGAAATTTTCAAAGACTATTATTTTCTATTGCCGCTATAACAAATACTAAAAACAGAATAAAATAAATATTTAAGGGGGGCTTCCACACAACAAACGTGATTGAAATTGCTCGATTTTCATGAATTTTTTTTTATGCAGAGAATTTCAGAGGAGACAAACCGATCTAGTTAGGTTTAATTTTTAGAAAACGTCGTTTTATCCATGTTTTTTATGTTTGTGATAAATGAAGTTACTGATTAACTATAGTGTAGTTAGAGCACTGAGTTTTCAATTCTTAAATAAAATAATAAGAATAAAGCTGTAATCTCTTAACTTAAAATTGATAAATTTAGAATGGTACAGTTAGCAGCGAAGCAGCAAACTGTTTTTAACGGCAGAAATATTTAAATCTTGTTGGACACATTACGAGCCGATTGAAAACATTCGGCATCGGTTGGTCATCAATTGAAACGTGATAACTACGGCATGCTTGTCATGCTTGTAGGGATTAGTTCAGGGTATTTTCTGCTCCGAGAATTTGTCGCGCTCCGATTCGTCATGCTAGAATTAAATAAATTCCTAGTGTAAATTATAGTAGTCTTTGAAATTTGTGGGCATAAAAAGGTAGTCAAGATTGCAATCTTTTATTCATTGATCATGATTTAAGATTTTGATTTTATCTTGCAAGATTCAAACATTACCTAAAGAGCTTATGTTCGTTGATAGCTCGTACCTTTCTTTACTCAAACTGTACTGGAGTCGCTAAATAAAAATACTCTAGGTATTTTTAGTCGTGAAAAACTGGATTTCAGGATTGGGATATAACGGAGAAAATTAAACGAAAAGTTTTTTAATATCCTTCCAGTAAGAATAAATATCGTTTCATTTGTTTAGGAGTTACGATGGCACAGATGGATGGAGATTTTAATAACTCTCTTTTAGCGTCGGAGGCTAAAAAAGTTGCAGTCAATATACAATCCCATAACCTATCCTGGCATTGCTGATGACACATAAACATGCCATGTGAAAGTGATAAATCCATATTCAGACATATTATAAAAACCGGCCAAGGGCAAGTCGGCTTCGCTCAATAAGGGTTCTGTACTACTATATACTATGTATAAAAAACGGCAGAAAATTCACGTTTGTTGTATAGGAGCCTCCCTTAAATGTTCATTTTGTTTTGTTTTCACGGGTCATGAGATACAGCCTGGAAACAGGTAGACGGACAGATAGACAGCGGAGTGTTAGTAATAGTTTTCATCCTTTATGTACGGAATCGTAAAAATTGAGGTTTCGCGTATTCGCGTACAGTTTGGAGGGCTGCGAATAAGTAATTACACTTTTACACACTACACATTTCTATAATTGCTTAGAATTTTTGTGTCTGTTGGTCTGTGGTTTTGAAATCGTATCAAAGCAAAAGTAGGTACTTAATTTAATTTCAAGAATTCATATTGATATATGATTTGAAAAAATTTAAAGTTCTTATCTTGGGACAAAATTTAGTCTTTACTTCATTAAAATCCATCAAATCAAAAGTTAAACTACAATTGAATTTTTTTTTAACGCCAGTAAATACGCAGGGCACAGCTTGTGTTAAATAACCGTTTTAAGTGGTATAAGTGTTGTATTTAGGTAAGTATGTACTTAAAAACAACTTACTTTCGTCATTAAGAACTGAAATATGAAGGAGAAAAAAACTCAACAAATTTAACACGTTTCTCGTACTGAGAGGGAAACTAGTATTTACTTAAGTTATTTTTCCTTGCTTTACATATTATGTGGATAACGGATTTTTGCAGAACTTATTCCGTTTACATTTTAATATGTTTCGGGCACTCACGATATTCGATTTATGAATTTCGTTTCGCCGATATTTCAACCCAGTTACATGAATCATGGTCACAGCTATACTTGACAAAAATCAAAAACCGCATATCGTGAATAACCGTAACATATTAAAATGAATAAATTTAGCGATAATACTATGCAGTTTAGACAATTCTATATATATAAATGCTTTTGTCCTAAATGACTGACTAATGGATCAAGGTACAGCCTAAACTGCTGGTCGTAGAGACCTGAAACTTGGAGGGTGAGTTCTTTGTATGACGTAGGCATCAGATAAGAAAGGATTTCCCAAAATTCTATCAATAAGAGGGTGAAAACGAGGCCAAAAATGTATGGGACTATGTTATTACTTGGTCCAATCTACTTTAAATTTTGCATAAAAGTTTTTTTCTGTTAAAGAACTGATGGAAGGTTTCATGTTTTATCGAAACTCATCGTCTAATGGGGTTAAAAAGAGGTAGAGTGTTTAGCAATGAAATACTCGTAAGTGCATTTGTTTCAAATTACATTTTTTGACGTACATGTTTAATGTAACTCAATCCGTTTGTTAACTGGTATCAAGTAGTGAAATCTCTCTAACCACTAAATAAATATATATCTATAATAAAAAATCCAGTATCAACACAATTGTAGATGTTGCTTTTGGATGCTCCTGGTGAAACTGGCAAGACTTGTCTATTCAATTTACTGTTGGCCAAAGTGAGAAGCAATCGTAAAATCGCCTTAGTAGTCGCATTGTCTGGTTTTGCCGTCACTCTGCTGGAATGAGGTAAAACTGCACTCTCTGCTTTTAAATTTCCTTTCGATTTGATAAATCCGAATCCTCACTCTGCAATATACCCAACGTAGGACGCAGCAAAAGGAAATAAATTGCTTGAGATGAGAGTCATAGTCTCTCATAAAGGGGGTTATATAAGATATTAAAAATGATAACTGTCAAATGTCAAAGGAGTAACTGTATTGTTAGCAGGCGATTTCCAGCAGTCTTTACCAGTAGTGCTCAGAAAAACGCGAATGGACAAAGTTCAAGCGTGCGTGAAGCGGTCATATTTGTGGTCTTCAATGAGAAAACCGAGCCTTACTAAAAATATGACAGTCCATCTTATGAATGCTGTTACTGTCTGAAAGTTCTCAAAACTGTTTTATATATGATTTGTAAAGAATCTCAACCTCTTCAAATTGTAGAAAACGAAAGTTTTCTGAGTTTAATGAAAGTTGCTTGTCCATTGTACAAAGTGCCTTCACGATCCACTTTGAAAATAAGGTTAGA
>MOOZ01002721.1:382977-396336 GCA_002930495.1 Cecropterus lyciades
CAAGTAAGAATTTTATTTTATGTTGAATAACTATTTACCAAATATACATGTACTTTTTTATAACTTGCAATCAAACATGTATGTGTATTAGTGTCATGTATTACATGTAAATGGAAGTCATCTTTGTCTATACTAATATATAAAAGTGTAATGATGGGTCTGTTTTTTACTCCATCACGCAAGAACTACTGGTCCCATTTACATGATTGCATGGATGTACCTTATTTACCTGGTCGACTTATAGGCTACTTTAAATTTCGATATTTTGCACTATATGAAGATGGCGACTATCATTATATCCCGTAGCGAAGCACGAGTACTTCAACTAGTATAATATAAAGATTGTAAGCAAAAAAATCCTAAGTGTAAACACATTCGATGACTAATTAGTGAACGAGAGCATGCAGCCTACGTAAGGTAAGTGGCTCCTGCAGCCCATGGATATCTGTAATCAACCCTAGGTAAGATCATAGTTTCTCCTAAGGGTAGCCACAGATGCATTGCTACCCCTGAGGACTAAGATGGAATGCCTCGGAAAAGTATGTCTCCCTTACCACCACCACTTACCAGGGTGTGGACCCTTCAGACCAGAACACACCAGCACATAACACTGCTGTTATTAGGCAGAAATAGGTGTGGCGGTAGTGCTTCCGGAGTCGACCACAAAGAGTAACCACCTGTAAATGTTCGCCATGGATTACCGCAACAATAGAACATTTCTGAACTGTTTATAAGCTATACGATGTGAAAAGTTCAATATGAGTCTACAGATGACGAAACAAGTAAATAAAACATATCATTGTATAAATTCATTAAAATAAGGAATGCAACGAAAGTACAACTCAACCTGAAATATAAAAATGAAACAAATAAAAATAAATTGGTGGCAAAAGAGTGGCACTACAATACTACTATTTATAATTTAATCATAATAACAATAATTTAATTTATTGTTCATTAGGCGATCTTGTAAACTTCATTTTTTATATCTATGGGCAGGCTTTTTATTAAGTTACAAATATTAGGTAGAATAACTTTAACAAGTATGATCATTATTGTTGTACTTTTTTTGAGCATTTGGGCAAACAGTTTAGTATTTTAGCGTAGAACGCACTTGCTATGCTAAAATTGAGTATACGTGCGCCGCTGTAACACATAATACAACTCCATCCCTTCCCGTTGATGTCGTAAGAGTTGAGTAAGTAACAAAATCCAGTGAGTCAGAACCGCAGGTCAACAGTCCATTTAACTTTGAAATTGTGCCTGAAAATTGCTTATTAATTGCTTATTTCACAATTTGTAAGCATAGAGTAAGTCATTAAAATAAGGAATGCAACGAAACTACAACTCAACCTGAAATATAAAAATGAAACAAATAAAAATAAATTGGTGGCAGAAGAGACGTGCTACAGATAAGTTGCTTTGAGGATTTAGTTGCATCATCTCATATAAGTCGTCTTCTCACAAAATAATATCTTTATTAAAATGCATGTAGAAAATGTTTAAAACCTGGGTAAAAATGAAATATTTTTCATTCTACATTTTAAATAAAAGAGATGAGAAATTTAAAAGACATATATAATTGAAATAATCTCGTGTGCTATTAATTATTACGGCTGTCCTCTCCTTAGGCCCGGCCAACGAGTTCCGCGCGGGCCAACTGGTTCGCTGCGCCATACATATAAGCGTTTTAACCGGAACACAGAAGTTACACTGGTACTGTATCCACAAATAGTCTAGCAGTGTTATACCAATAGAGCAGGAAAAATCCGAGTTTGACTTTTAATCGTGTATGTACCGCGATTAGCAAGATCGCAAGCAAAATTACTTGGATTCTCTTAGGAAGATTTGTGTTGCATAACTCTGTCAAATCGCAGTCCTACGAACTTCGTAATCATTAATCAACCCAATCTTGATACCAACACTACCCTTACAGAAAGACAAACAATATTATACTTTGACGACCCGCGTGGCGGAGCGGTCACCATACCGGTCTGACACGCAGTGGGTCCCGGGTTCGATCCCCGACAGACATCTGAATGATGAGTTTAGATTTCTGTTCTGAGTCTGGGTGTTTGTGTATTCCTCTTTGTGTGTCCATGGCACCCACGACACAGGAGAAAATCCTAGTGTGGGGCTATGAGTGTAAAAAGCGTTTTAAACTTAATCTATGCTTTATTATATTAAATTAATGTCATTCTATTTGAAAAGAGAACCATAAAAGATTTTACTCAACATTTTATGATAAATAGTAAGTAAAAGGAAATTGGCTGATATTTGGCCTCTTAATCAGGCCGACGTGGTTTCAATTCCTGTACTAGGCCCAGTACCTTTAATACGAGTTTATCATGCTTCCTCAAAACGATAATCGTTAATGATTTTTCTATACATTGCAATGTACACACCACATTCTTGTTTGTGTTTCCGGTCTTACCTTGTAATGTACTTTGAAACGATGTGCGAAAACATAAACGCTGATTGTTTTTTAATTAGGGGTGTGCAAATAATTGGAACTTATGAATTATTCGTCCTCAATCGAATATTAATATTCAAATATTAATCGAATCTTATTATTCGATTCGAGTTTCGAATAATTCGAAAAATTTCGAATGGATCGAATAATTTCGAATAAAACGATTTATCTTGTTTTATATGAATTTGAAGTCTGTCGCATTATTCAAACATTTTCGAATTATTTTATGTTTTTCGAATTAATCGTCACATTCAGAATTGTTCGAAATTTCGAACTATTCGATTCGAATTTCCAATATTTGCACACCCCTAGTTTTAAGGTCTATAATAAACGCGTAGTACAGGCGCAGGTCATCCATGATTTTTCAAAGTTATGTGCATAATATAAATTATTTTTCACTTCAAAAAAATCAAAGAAATACACATTTTATAGTTATGTAAATAAAGTTCTGCGAAGGTATATGAAATCTTCCAATTCGCACTTGACTATTGCGCTGCCCGGAGAGAACTGGCTTGACGACGACATTTTATGATATGTGTAGTTTAACCTTGTTAAATCTTAGTAGCTTTATATAAAGATGCATGAATTTTGAGTATCATAGTGAGCCTTAACATGACCCGCGCGCGCATGTACATGTATGAATACATGAATAAAAATACATTTTGGCGTGCCATTATCTTCCCCGCGTGGTAACGCGCATAACGTCTCTGGTAAGTAGGTACGTTGAAAACGACTTATTAATTTTAGATCTCTGATGGCCTTAAATATTTGGGTAGGTATATTATACCTTAAGTAAGTTTTGTTATTATTTAGATAAACTTTAATGATTGCTTAGGTAATTTACAGATAAGAAAGTGCACGTAGTTCTTGAAGGTATACTGAGCGAATGACAAATTTTTAATTTGTCGATTTTCTTTAAAGAGTAAACGTGCGTAAATTACAATCATTGATGAAAATTAATCAAAACACGAACATATTTTCATAATTATAACTTATAGCTATAATTATGAAAATATATTATTAGTTATAATTATTTTCATAATTATAACTTCAGACCGACATATTTCAAAATTGTGTAATTATTGAAGATTCTTAAAATAACGTCTATAATTACTTTTTAAAATCGCTGTACTTTTTTGTTAACAAATATTTTCAACGTGACGAGAATAATTTATTTTATTTATTACAACGTTCAACCCTTGCTTAAGATGTATTAAATACAGCCGATATATAAGTCAAACTAAAAGTAGGTCTTGAATCACCTACATATCATCTTGATGGCAAATGTAAATAAAGATCTTGTAAAAAGACAAAAACTTGGTCAAAAATAGGTAAACTAGAAGTGGAAGTAGTGGTTATGACGGTGAGAATACTAAAGGTATACCTTTTTTATAATATGGAAGAAGCAAACGAGTATGCAGTTTACCTGATGGTGAGTAGCCACTGTCGCTTATGCACATCTGTAATCAACCCTAGATAAAATCAGAGTGTTATCTGAGATTTGCAACAGATACGTTGCGCTGAGAATTAAGTTGGAACGCCTCGGAGACGGTGTCTATTACCACACTTTGCAGACCAAACCACTACAGCGCAAAAAAAGTGCAGTTAGTAGGCTTTTGTGGCAGTGGTGCTTCCGGAGTTGATTAACGAAGAGTTCTAATACCTTTAAAACTAATCACCTAATCCTTGATGTTCAATTTTAAATCAAATCAATGTATAATCAGGTTACAGTTTAGGAATTGTTCTAGTTATTATAGGCACACCGGATAAGCTCTATTATAAGAAGAATAAGTCAATATAAAGCCATTTATTCTTCATCAGGATTACAAATCAGCTGCGTAATGGTTTTCAGATTAACACAAAATAAGAGTAACAATTCCATGTAATTTGCATTTCAAATATCGCACGATGAGAATGGAAAGGATATTAGGTCCATTTGCATTTTGTGGAAATGACAAAATTGTGGGGAGTTAATTAAAGCGCGCGGTTATTAAATGCATGTAATACATGTTTGCCATTTTCTGGTACGAAATTGTAACTTCCTAACTCTCAAAACGGTAGCAGCTACGTTACCAGGAATAACTTCAAGTATTTAACTCAATTCTCCATACGTACATACTTGTACATACCTACGCGACAAAGGAACAACATGTAGTGAAGTCGATTAAAAATAGAACTTCACACTTAAAGTAAAAAAGTTTAGTTCTCAACTTAATGTTGACTGCCAAGTAAGGTACACTTGGTAATGTAATAATGAACGTTTTGTCTTAAAAATTGTTTTGAACAACAACAGAGGAAAAAAAAACAAAAGTAAAAATTGCTCATTTTTTGTAAAAAATAAGTAATATTGATACCTTATTACTTTAGACGAAGTTTGCAAATAAAATGGCAAGTTACTCACCACAATAAGCGTGAAGTACACACACACAGTACCGTTTTTTGGTTTAAATTTTAACTTTTTAACTTATTAGTTGTATTAAATTTAATACAAAAAAGTTTCGGTTTCTATCTGAAACACCGAGAGGTTCCAAAACTACAAATTATCACCAAATTCAGTAAGTCAATGCGAGATATTAATTAACATGAACTTTCAGCCACTTATTCATCAGTGTGAAACTTTCGCAAGTCCTTTTGCTCGCATTCGTATAAGGCAACGTTCGCACCCTCGCGGCGAGTAGTGAATGTACCAGGTATGGAGGCGAGAAGCGCCGGTCCCGCGCATGCTCGCTGCTACCCCGTATTTCATGTCACATAGTACCATGGGTAAAATGATGGGATAAAAGATATATGTGACATTTAGTACCTAAATATATTAACGTCGTCAAAATGTACAATGATCCTATTTATCATCAATCTTAATACAGAAATTTTTCGACATCCTTAGATTCTTATTAGGCTGTTTATTGAAAAATTTTAGGACAGATTCTTGGACAAAATAACACTACATATTAACCGAGATATGGGGGTCCTATAAGTAACTAAGGTATTATAAATATGTATTAGCATCATGTTATTATAAACTTATAAGAAAAAATATTTAATAGAATTGTTAATAACAAAATATTTTCTTTTTCATCTTGGCATGTTACCACCGGCCTTTCCATAAGCATAATATCTTACTGCAAATATAACAGAATTTCTGCCTATAGTAATGTAAAGTACTAATAATAGGTCTTTACCTATGATATTGCCGTTCTGCCGTACTGGCCATTTCAAATAAAAATATTTTCTTTGGCTGATAATAGTATTTTCAATTTAATTTTACTTTAAAAACATGGAATTCTTTTTTCTAAAATCATTTCTTTAATAGTTAGTGTTTTGTTTTCCATCGCATTCGAACATCTTTCGTCATCATGGATACGTTAAAATTTCGTGTAATTATGGAGTATGAGTACCGTTGTGGCAACAAAACGGAACAAGCGGCACGCAACATCAACGTCGTTTACGGAGCGCAAACTACAAACGAACGCACCACCCGTTATTGGTTTGTCTGCTTCCGTTCTGGAAATTTTGACCTGAAAAATGAACCGCGTGGTCGTCCTAAAACTTTGGTCGACAATGACGAATTAAAGGCGATTGTGGAAGCTGATGATACTCAAACTACTACTACTACTAGGCTGAATTAGCAGCAGCTTTCCACGTTAGCACCAAAACAATATTGGTCCATTTCTGTCAAATTGACAAGGTAAAAAAGCTAGATATATAGGTATCCCAAAGGGATAAGCGAAGAGCGAAGCATGATTAATCGTAGGTAAGAAGGTAAGTCGTTCTCGAGGTCAGCCGTCTATGTGCTGTGATCTGTGATCCTATTTGAGGTTGATTACAGATGCCCACGAGCAGCAGTGGTTACTTACCATCAAGTGGACTGCATGCTCGTTGGCTACCTTTGCATTATAAAAAAGGTCAATAAGAATTACCATCAATATTCATAATATCATTGCATACCAAATATATCATCGTCAACCCATTATTGTCCTACTGCTGATCTTCTCTCAGAATGAAAGAGTTTTGAGCCTTAGCCCACCGCGCTGGCCAAGTGCGGATTGGTAGACTTTACACACTTTGATAACTCTTTTTTTTAGAGAACTCTCAGGTGTGCAGGTTGTCTCACGATGTTTTACTTCACCGTAAAGCAGTGATGATTAATTTCTAATGCGCACATTTTTTTTTGAATAATCAGTGGTGTGTGCCTGGGATACGAACCTCCGACCCTCGATTGAGACGCCGAGTTTCAACCATAAGCTATCACTGCTCTACTACATAATATACAAAGAGAATTATAACAAAGCGCGTATAGCGTCACATGTGCTTGAGATAACAGGGTTGGGAACAGATGTGATATTTATGAGTATGTCAGCTTTAGTCTAGTGGCTAGTGCTCCAAAACATTTTTCATTCACAAAGGAAACGTACATGGTGAGTTAACGTTTGTCAAAAGCGTTACTTGACTCTGTTTATATGACTATCCTCGTAAAATCGTTACGAAATGAAAGCGAGTAAATCCTAGCGCAAATGAATCTACAAGTTTTAGTTGAACAACTATTTTGTTGTCCGTTTGTTATATGGAAATGTATGAAGATCCGCATATAAACAACTAGATAGTTGCTCCACTAAAAATCAAAAACCGGTTAAATGCGAGTCGGACTCGCGTACGAAGGGTTCCGTACCATCTATATTTGTGTATCAAAATTAATCCGTATTTCACTTGGCCACGGTATCACGCGTAATCAGCGCAACCGATTTGGATAGTATTTTTTTTGTTCTGTTTGTTATTGGCAGCAGAAAGTTCTTATAACATAAACCTTCTCTCCTTCCGCCGCTGCCGCCTCTCATCACGCGACATATCGTCTTCCTCCTCCACACGGCCGTAACACTTTTTCATGACAGAAAAAATCCTAATACCCCCGTCTTTATAGAAGTTTTACTTCATATGAGGTCTCAAAGGTGTGTGAAGTCTAGTAATTTTGGCCTCAAACTTTTTCATTCTGAGAAGGAGACCTGTGCCCAGTTGTAGGACAATAATAGGTTGACAAAGTTATAGTCAGGGTCCGTTTGTAAATAATATTGAAAGCTTTGTTGATACTAATTGATTCAATATTACTAACATATGTATACCCCATCGCTATAAAGATAATTGAGCAAACATTTAAAAAGTCAAAAATAACCTCTAAACTAAGACAGACTATTCGATTGGCTATCTATTTATTTACTAGATTTAAATTTTGAAGCCTGTGAAGGTGACGATTATGCAGTCTCCCTATTCAATTTTTAGCTAGGTATTAAGTTTCTAAACTTAGCGGTACCCCGCTGCGACATTGAGCAAATGTTATAAATTTCTATAATTAAAATATAGGCGTTTCGCTCTCGAATTTGATGCTTCATCTATAGATATTATTTTTGACTTTCTAAGTGTTTGTTTACTTATCTTTATAGCACTGGGGATTTTTTTAATTTTTAATTTTATTTAAAAATTTTAAAGTACATATTTTAGTATTTTTGTTGTTGTTGTTTATGTTTAGATATTTACCTGCATTTGTAAGTAGTATTAGAGTATACATCAATCACATCAAATACGAGTCAGTGTGACGTATAAGATGAAATAATGGTATGCGTTCAATATTTAACATTTCACCTACCGTAGCCCTTATTAGTTTAACCGATTCATAGAAAGGGGCAGCTTTTGTAATGTATACGTCAAATCGTTTATTTATCCCCATTTTCACCCCCTATACATTGTTAATGCCTGAACCGATAGTGACAAATCACATTTAATTGTGATAAAAACCTTAGGCTCTTTCAATTAATACCCCACTCGAGTATATCGGACAGTATTCAATTTTAACTACCATATTTATAAATTGGCCGAACTGATTTTGCTAAAACATAATTCTAATATATACATACGTCTAATTGTAATATAGACGTCATTCCCTTTCATTTGATACCCCACTGACAGCATTAAATTTTTCGTTCTCAATTTAGCCCCTATATCTATCAAATGGCTGAATCGATTTTGATAATACATATCTAAGTGTAAGTTAATTGTCATGCCCTTACATTTGATACCCCACGTGGAAATATTTAATAATATTTGATTTTTCATCCCCACTTTAACCTTCGACATCTAGTAAATTGCTTAACCGATTTTGATAAAACATGTTTAAGAACAAGTACCTGAAAACCTGCTTTCTAACAAAAAAAACGCATCTAAATCGGTTCACTGTTAAGGAGCGACGTTTCCACAGACAGACACACAGACATACACCTACAAACAGACCGACAGACATAGCAGTCAAACATATATTTTTCGCGTTCCCTTTTTCGCGTCTGGGTGTAAAAAGCCATATAAAATACTAATAATAAATAGAATGCCTAATGTGAAATGTTCAACATAAAATATAAATGAAAAACGCCAATGGATTGAGCGTCGCGGAATAATAATACTGTCGGACTGTTATAAGATAAGAGTCGATCTCTCTCACCAAAAGTTTGTAGCAACACGCGGTGTACTTATTGCCTTAGGACATCGCTCCAATCATTTCTAGATCTTGGTTATACGTGCTGGTAAAGTATATAGCTATTTAACCGAACTGTATTTATACCTACTACCGCGTAGACACGGGCTATACTTTTTTGTGGAAGTAGCAAATGAGCCCGCAGTCCATCTGATTGTAAGTGGCCACTGCCGCCCATGGACATTTTGGCAATCAACTCCAAGTAAGATCAGAGCCTTACCTGAGGTTAGGCACAGATGCGTTGCTACTCCAGAGGACTAAGATGGGAAGCCTCGCTTAAATATGTCTCCCTAACCACACCCTTAAGACTAGAACACATCAGCGTACAACATTGTTTTTTTAGGCAGAAATAGGTGTAGTGGTGGTGCTTCCGGAGTCGAACCACAAAGAGTTCTACCACCTTCAATACAATATTACACATAAATTAACAATAAGCATTAAAGAAAAGAAGAAATATTTTCTTTGCCTAGAAACAATTTTAATCAGCATAAATAAGTGATTAGCTAAAAAATTTAAAAGCCGGGGATCCTTAAATTTAAATAATTAACCGGCATGTACTTAACTTTAAAACACCACTAAAGCTCGTCCTATATACCTTAGGTAAGTAGAACCCAGTAGATACTACGAGTACGACATATAACTCATGACCAACTAATTCAAATGATTAAGGGTAATATCCGTGTCGTGTAGTGTCGGTCTTGAATAGCATTTCTTTTCTCGTGGATGACGTAGGAGGTGACTAAGAGACAAAATCCAGAAGTTAGGCGACAGAGTCTTTCCGTGTAATATCACCCAATGCGGTCACATACAGAACAAGCATGGTGACCGCCAAAAACCCCATTACGGAAGGGCCATGTCTAGTAGTTGATTTCAAAGTTATGACTGATGAAAAGGGTTATATCAATGTCAGCTTATCAGATTTTGCTAATGATTAAAGGAACGGGAAGTTGGGAATGTTATTAAATTCCTCAATTTTCATACAAAAGGCGCATACTTTGGAGGTTATTGAGACGACAATTACGTTAGGTATTAAATTATAATTAATGAAAGGATCACAGTTAATGTATGGTTGAATTGAAAAACACCAACTTTTTGTCAAATGATGTTTATTTTCGGACTCTAAAATAACAACAACGTTTCATTAGTAACATTTATTAAAGATGTCGATACCTGTGATGTGATATTGATTTCAGAAAATATCTACAACTTCTTTGGTAGAGCAGTTACAACACTTTTTACTTCTAAGTAAGCTTCAACGGCCGTCAATCCACTGCAACAGAAAATTGTAAAGTATCTTATGATTACATTTTGTATATCGCTGAGGTATACTATCTCAGCGATATACAAAATGTATTACAATTAGTATACTAAATTTAATGGAACTATGTATCTGAAAGGTGGTATGTAAAATAGAAGCGGTAGAAATATTCTATGTACAGGGTGGTAGGTACAACAACGGACTGATTTTAGGAGGGTATTCAGTGTTCGATTTTCTTTTATAAATTATTGATGAGTAGTGAGTGCATTCGATGTCTTTGCTTTTAGTACGAGTTTAATAAGTTTCCTCAAAACATTCATCGTTTACATATTCGCCCATACATTGCAATATATGTATATGGCCCATTTACTTTATCGTTTTCGGTCGTAAGCAAGGGCGCGGATAGTATGGCTACATAAGTGAATATGGCGAAAAAAATTAAAACTAAAAAAAAAAAACAAAACGTTTTCTACACTCATAGCCCCACACTAGGATTTTCTCCTATGTCATGGATACCAAGGACACACAAAGACGAATACACAAAAACCCAGACCCGGAACAGAAATCTAAATTCATCATTCAGATATCTGTCTGGCTGAGGATCGAACCTGGGATCCACTGCGTGTAAAACCGGTATGGTGACCGCTAAGCCACGCGGGTCGTCGTTAAAACAAAAGTAGCGTTCGATAAATAGCTCATTCGCGCTTTGGTAGGACAATTTTTACTATAATTTCATTACGTTTTATCTCTCATTTCATACGTTTTTTTCTGTGATTTGGTATTGATATTTCATGTATTTTTAATAATCTCCTGTGACATGGAGACCCGTTTGACTCAATGTTAACGTAAAAGACATTCCACAATGTGTTTAATCAAAGGGAGCAGAACAGATACTTTTTTCTTTTAAAATTACTGACGAAAAACAACTATCGTACAGTTCATTTTTTACGTACACTTTACACAGAGCGTTTCCCTCTCCTCTGAACATAGTTTAAGGTTCCTTCACATTAGCCCTTGCGACGTACGTAATAGACGGAGTTAGGCACACCGCACATGCCGCGTATATGCCGCGTATATGCCGCGTTATTGCGGCGTCTGCATTTATCAGCTTGGTTTTATATCGAATTGGCGAAAATACTACTGGTTATGAAAATGTTTATAAAAAAATAAAACTAAAACAAAAAAATAAGTATAAAAAGCTATGGCTCCTGTTATGGAATTTTTAATGAGGTGAAATATGTTATATTGTTCTTACTTTCGATGTCAATACATAAATAATAAAAATGTTATAAATATGTTATACTTTTTAATTCTGATATTAACGATTTAGCGGACGCCAGAGATCTCTGAGAGAGAGACTCTGATTGAACACGAGTATATATGATGCTGAGCATTGGCGTTCGATGGACGTATCTATCGAACGTCAATGCTGAAAAAATGTTAGTGTGAAGGACCCCCTAAGTTTATGAAGTTCCAATTAGTAAAGTTACTAATTAAGGATTCATCGTTAAATTATTAGTGGCGTAGAGGGGTACTTACGATTCCCGACCGAGACCAGAATCTTTGAAGCCACCAAACGGCATTTGAGGAGACACACTAAAATATGTATTTATCCTGAAAACATAAATTAATATAAATAAGCATTTTAGCTCAATTTAACATTATTTTCCTAATTATTCAGAAATATCATATTTGTACTTTCCATAAAATCCGAATTGAATTAGACACGCAAACGACGTATGTAAATCATGCACTTTTGACAACGCAAATTATTGAGAATTCTTTGTGAAACTAAATATGTATGATTCTGGTATTTTTTTACGTACCAAACGACACCTGCCTCCGCATGTTTGCTGAACTGCAGAGCAGTTTCGATGTTTGTCGTGAATATTCCTGCAGCTAGTCCATAATTGATATCGTTGGCACGATCAATCACTTCTTCTAGTGTGTCAAATTTAAGTATACTCTGTACCGGACCGAAGATCTGTGCACGATAAAAGTCATTAGCATGAATAATCACTAGTCTCAGATAGCTGTATCTTGCGATAGGGCGTTCAGATACTTGATTGAAATAAAATATCTACAGCCCGATCATTATCTCAGCCTACTCCCAAATTCTGTCTATTCATCATTAATATTTCTTATTAGTATAAAATCAATGATCAGTGATAGCCTAAAGGTTGAAACTCGGCCGATTCGAATCCCAGACATGCGCTACTAATTTTTATAAAATGATGTCCGTATTAGAAATTGTTTGCACTAATTTACGGTGAAAGAAAACATCGTGAGGAAACCTATACATCTGAGAGTTCTTTAAAAAAAATCACAAAAGTGTATAAAATCTACCAATGCGCATTTGACCCTCACACACTCTCTCTCATTCTGGGAGAAGATCCGTGCGTAGCAGTAGGACGTTAATGGGTTGGCGAGAGAGAAATTACATCAAAAGTCAGTAATATTTCGGGATACAACTAAGTAGAGTACAGTAACACCTTTCTATGTGAAATATTGTTTTCTAAAAAACTCGTTTAAACAGTCTAAATAACACGTTTATGAAAATATTCATATTTTTGTGAATTCTCGGAATGTTCTGTATTTCAGGAAACATATTATGAAACACTCTACCTTATTGCAAATATTTACGTGTAAATCATTATCATATCAATATTATCTTTTTATTTCATATCGCTATGTCATTCACGACAAAAATACATCTTTGGACTTCTTCATTGTAAACACGATTAAGATATATTTACCAATTAACATAAAAAGATACCTCTTCTTTAGCGATGGTCATGTCATCTTTGACATCGGCGAAGACTGTGGGTTCAACATAGAACCCTTGGTCACCAATCCTCTTCCCGCCCGTCAATAACGTCGCACCCTCTTGTTTACCCTTCTCGATATATGTCAGAATTTTTTGCATCATCGTCTCGTCGACCTAAAAGAAACCGAAGTTGTATGTAAAGTAATATTTTATGTCTCACAATGCTATGCTTTTAAAACTAAAAAAAAATAACACGCTTTCTACACTCATAGCCCCACAGTAGGATTTTCTCCTGTGTCGTGGGTGCCATGGACACACAAAGACGAATACACAAACACCCAGACCCA
>MOOZ01002722.1:7676-18839 GCA_002930495.1 Cecropterus lyciades
TTACAATATCACTTTTATGTTCAAATTATTAACTAAAAACATTACGTTATTTTAAAAGCTATTTTCTTTAGTACAATATTAATACTTATCCAAATGATGTTAGTTAGATTAGGCATGTAATGCAGATTAAAATTGCCCTTTACACTATCTCAATATAATCCGTAGAATAGTTTTTGAGGTATCGTCGTCAGAAGTAATTAGCAACGTAACATTTAAAGCTCGGCGAGCCAGCGTTCTTGCCTGCCGGCTTGCCATCTCACGAATCAAAATTGAAAGTTGGTATTCCCATTATACTATTGAGAAATTGAAGCCCTCCTAATATGTGTAATAGCACAATACTTTTGGTATAGGATTGGACCGTGTGACATCGTGATTGTAGCAACAATCATCACCTGCCCCGTTTGCCCTTACAATAAACCTAAAAAAAAGGACTTTTCTCATGGGCATATGGCCTTTTATACGTCGTCCTTTCTCGAGTAGGATCACATGAAAATAGATATGTTTTGTTGCCACCTACAATTGACACTGTTAACATACTCTACAGTGATGCATTTTCATAAATAAAATATACATAGACAGTAAGTAAAAGAATGTAAAAAATTACAAAATTTGTAGACTGTAATATAAATCTTTGTTTTTAAATTTTTAATATTGAAACAATTCCAGACGTTTAAAGTAGCATATTTTAAGAAATATATACTTTTTTAAATCTGCAAAATTTTATTTACTAAAGAAATATAATGTAAATAGATGTATGTACAAAAATGTAAATAGAGAAAAAAAACTGCCCAGGTGCCAGTTTTACTCGCGCACGAGGAGTTCCACCATTATCTGTTTAGTAAATCAAGGGCAGTTGTAAACTATCAGAAATGCTAGGAACAAAGTTTATGAAATATAGAAAACGATGTACCTAAGTCCAACGATGAAATAGCAGGACCTTTCATGTCGAGTTTCGACTTCTTTATGGGTATCGTTTTAAGAAGCCTTCTATGCGGGGGAGGGAGGCACCCCTCCCATACAGAAATCAATCACCAAAAAGACACCGTCAAAATCACCAAAACATCAATTCACCAAATCATTCACGTTGTTAGGCATTTTCTAAGCGCGGGTGAAACCGCGGGGATCTGCTAGTTCTGTATAAAAAACGTCAACATTTTTATTAATAACAAACGGGCATTTCGTTCATCTCAATGTAAGTGTAATTACTTACATTTAGATGAAGTAAATGCCAGCCACCTAGGAAGTTGTGATCAACATACGAGTCGACCATATTAATCTTCAAGAGTGGCTACGCATCTGTGAACCCCTTTCTATTTGGAGTTGTTAATTATGAACGGCAATGACCACTTACCATTAGGTAAACTACGTGCTTAATCTCTACTTTAATATTATGAAAAAATAGATGTGTCCCGCGATTTCACCCGCGTTAGAACACGTAAACTTTTGATAGTGTCGATGGATTTTAATAGATAAAAAAACTTAATCTTACCTCAAGATATGGGTTATAAGACATGGGCTATAAATATGACTATGTAGTGAAAATGTAAGAAAGAGTTCAAATAACTAAAATAACTTTCTTTAAGTGTTGGCAGTGATCGATGAAGTTCCAGCCAATAAATAGTTCGGTGACGGTCGAACTTCTACAAGACCTCTAGTAATTTGTTGTGCATGAAGATCAATATCGGGTGCAACAATTATGAAACTACGTTGTAGTCATATTTCAATGCTGTGTAATAAACTCATTAACATGTGACATATCTATGTTATGTAATATTATGGTACCTAAGCTTACAGCGTTATTAATATTACCGCTGCTATTAAACGTTATGTAACCTTTGTATTTTATGTGTGCGTATGCGCGTGCGTGCATGTGTGAGTGTGTGTGTATATAAATATATGCAAATATAGACAAAATGAATTACTTATTGTAGCGTAATAGATGAACTCTATTTTATTTTTTTATAAGATTGAAGTAGCTAATGAGCATGCAGTCCATCTGATAGTAAGTGGCCACTGCTGCCCATGTATTTCACCCGCGTGTACGATTACGATCATATACGATGAACTGTTAGGAACCGTTTCACATTTATGTTCGAAAAGAAACTATTCCAAACGCAAATCCCACATCGGTCTAATCGGTCTATTGTGTCAACGTGCTCCTCGTTCCTGTGCGACTCATGTAAAAGAATGAGAATGCAATAGTTCATGAAAGGATAGAGAGAGATCGCGATCATGCTAATGTACTATAATAAGTGTAGTAAGCGGACCCAGCAGCGGAACATCATAGCCGATTAGTGCTGCCAAAGTAAAATATTTTGTACTAGATTTGAAATATTTTTAGGTTGTTTAGATTATGTTTTTGTTATTAGCATATATATTTAGCACATTAAATGATGACTTAACTAACAATAAAATTAAGGATCCCTTTGGTTACTTTCAAATAATGCGTAATTCATTTAATTTTGAGTAAAATAACGTAATATTATGTTTGTCATTATGTTGGCTTCAAAATAATAATTCTCCTTAAAGAGACAAGAAAAAAATAACAAAAAAACAAAAGTTATGTCATAATTAATAAATAGTTATTATCAACAAATGACAATAATTGGTACAGTACGAATCTCTGATTTATTTACAGGAGGTACCAAAACATACTTAGTCTCCTACGTTCTAATCGGTCTGACGTCCAAATAGTACTAATAGTACGAATAGATTGTACTAGTACACTGAGCTAACTGAACTAGTACGGAGCGCTCTGTTAGATGTCCGAGCAGGCACAAGACTACCATGTATATCTGTAATCTGTAAGCAACTTCATACAGGGGTTCTGTCTGAAGTCAATCACAGATGCGTTGCTACTCCCAAAGACTACGATGTTCAGCTCATATGAAAGTGAACCTGCACCACACCCTTCCTCCGAAACGTAGGAACTGCTTCGCGCTAGAAATAGGTGTGGCGGTGGTACCTTCCTTATCGATCTATAGCCACCTTCAAAACCATACGGTACTACGTTTCGAATCTTCCCAACCATTTAATCATACTTTCGCTAGCGATCTCGCATATATCGAGATATACAAGAGTAAAAGCAAAATTCCAATATTCCTGCTCGATCCACTAGTGAACAATAAATAACACGAGCCTGCATAATGTCTCACAGGGGATCGCCACATTGTCCCTGTAGTTCTGGGACCAGAATAGGACTACGGTATCCCCTGCTTGTCGTAAAAGGCGACTAAAAGGAGGCTTCCGGGGTTGCGGGCGACAAGAGAGGGAGCTCGAGCCGTCCAGCCAAGCAACTTTGGAAAGGACGGCGGCGTATGTGGTCGCATGCCGTCCACTCACAGGGAAGAGCCCGTAAGGGGCATCGCGTTCGGATGACTCCGGTTGTGTTCCGTTGAAGATCCCGGAGTCATCCACGCAGCGCTGAGGATGGCCACCGGGGGGGTTTAAATAAGTTTTAATAAGTTAGTGCGGTAAAAATCCCACATAACCCGGCGTTGCTCCCACAGCGTCGGGTACCTTTTGAAGGTTTCCCCCTTACAAAAAAAAAAAAAAAGGGGATCGCCACATATTATATTTCTGTCGTATAACAGCTGTAGGTGAAGTGGCCTTGCTTTGTTTTACTTTGAAGGGCACAGGTGAACTTTTCACCACCCTAGATAAGGTTAACTTCCAGCATCGAAGCGATTTATATTTGTCCTTGAAAAGTAACCATGCATCTGTGACCGATTTGGGGGGATATAATGAGGGGCTCATGACTCTATATTTCTATTTCTGCCGAATAACAGCAGTGTGCGCTGCTGTGTTCTGGTCTGAAGGGTGTAGTGAGGGAGACATACTTATTCGAGGCGTAAGAAACGAACTAATCATCAGGTGAACTGCATGTCTATCCGATGATATGATGATGAGTGGCCACTACTGCCCTTGGATAGATCTGATAAACTCCAAATAAGATTATAATTCTACCTGAAGTTGATCACAAAAGCATTGCTGCCTCTGAGGACTAAATTGAAATGCATCAATGCATGCAGATATGTATGTCTCCCTTGTGCACCTTTCGAACTACAGCAGCAAACTACAGCAAAGCTTAACCTGTTATTATTAGATAACAAGTAACATTGTTAAAGATATTATATAAAAATAGAAAAACCAGAGTTCTTACGATTGATTGCCTTCAGTTTCAATTCATTGAGTTTAAGCAGTCAGTTTTTATTTTATTTTGTTTTTATGAGTTTTCATCAAAATAGTACCACAAAAGTTTCTAGTGTACTAGCTTTCATTTGCTATCCATACTATCATAATAATAGAAAAAAGGTTCCTTTCCCCTTTTTCCTTCATTTAAAGGCTCCATTTTTTTTTTATATATGGCCTATGTAACTCCACAAACAGAAACGATTGTTTGTCCGACTCGCACGTTCAATGTATGAACGGGCTGAGGTTGGACCACATTCACACCTAAAGGGGTTTGCGCTCCTACAGGAGCGACCACCTGAGGGGCCGCCGCTTCCGCAGGTGCTCCCGGGCCTGGTTTAACCTCCGACCACCAGGAGGACGACCGTCAGCTCGTTGCGAAACGACGCAGCAGTCCGAATCACCCGCTAAACAGTGGGTATGGTAAATATATTTTACATTTGTACATTATATTACAATGTTTTTAATAACATTGTATTATTATGTATAAATGTTAAAGATCCGGGAGGTATTCGATCTCCTAGAGAATTGCCCGAGTAAAGAGGGTACCTCGAGGCCCGAACATCCTTACCCAACCGCCCTTATGTTGACTTAGACGTAGCATACGAGAGACCGGAGGGTAAGACGTCCCCGAATATATATATGTAGAAACGATTGTATTGGTATGTCATATGTCACAATCCGTCAAGCTGTTTGGGCTTTGGCACGTGTTAAAGAAATGGACATACACACTTACAAACATACATAATAACACGCTACATTTTTATTCGACCACTTTAAAACAATTTCGCTCGCAAGCAAGTAATTCGGGTAGGAAAACAGTAGATAATTAGTTTTCGTACATGTAGACAAATTTAATTAAAATTAAATAAACATCCCCGTATATGCCTGGTCTCTACCTAATGGTCTCTCCACTTCGCTAACAAAACAAGCACTACAATAGGACGTGAAACTATTACTATAAACTAACTTATAATGGCTCTAAGCCTACATTTATTAGTAGGCTTTAAAACGAAAATGTTGGGTCGAAAGAACAAATCTACTTAGCGATAAATCTCGTTTTGGGCGTAAACAATGGGGGGCATGGGTGGTCAACCCCCACCCCCTTTTTGTTTTTTTCTAAACCAATTTGGTAGTATATTCCTACCGAATCTCCTTTTAGCATATGGTGAAAATTCCAGACTATATTTTTAATTAGCCGCTGTTGGACACCCCCAACAAACAAAGCTAAACCCATAATCATTTATTGGACGATAAATGAAAAGTAATGTAAATATTTATCTTTCATCAATGTAATCCCGTCAAAATTACAAAAGTGCTTACGATGGTTGGACCATTGTAAGCACTGGCATTAGCATCGAACAAAAGATCGAAATTACAATTAATTCCATGCTAGCAATAACACCATACGTTTTTAACACTATTCTTCTAATCGTTTAAATTACTCATAATCATTTTTAACCGACTTCAAAAAAGGAGAAAGTTCTCAATTCGACTGTATTTTTAATGTTTTTTATTATTATTTTTGTTATGTTTGATACTTCGATACTCTCGACTGGGTGAATCGATTTTTTTGTACTTGCAGGATACTTGTAGGACATAGATTCGTCGTTGTAATCTAACAAAATAGGTATTTTGAGCGCCGATTTCGTGACTATGTTCTATGTATTGTTTATGTAAAAAACCAAAATATTATATTCAAATTATTTTATTAATTATTAATTGCTTTTTGATAACAATGAAGTCGGTTTCTATTTTTCGTTTAATTTTTTTTTATTGGTCTAAAACCGTTAGTGGTTTGATTCCCGCGGCACCACCGCCATACCTATATCTGCCTAATAACATGTAGCGCTACTGGATTGTGACTAGAAGGGTCAGGGAAGGGAGACATACTTATCTGAGGCTCAACTTAGTCTTCAGGGGAAGCAACACACCTGTGGTGGACCTTGGTTGAAACCGTAATCTTACATCTACAACCGACGTGGTGGTGGTGGGTCACCATACCGCAGCCGGTCCCGCCAGACAGACATCTTAAGGAAGAATTTAGATTTCTATTCTGGGTCTTGGTGTGTCCATGGTACCTACGACACAGGACAAAATCCTGTCGGGCTATGAGTGTAGAAAGCGTTTATGTTTTGTTATGTTATCTAGGGTTAGTTACAAATGTACTTTTTTAATACAAACAATGTATTAAACCTTAAAATATTTGCTTATATGTACTTAATCGTGGTCTTAATATTAGTTACATTGGCGCGCCGAGCCGTTCGAGTTACTAGAGCGAAAGAATTCATTAACCTTCCGGCAAACGATCAAAGCAATTTAGAGGGATACCGCGCTGTGAACCGGACGGACTGACGTGCACGTATGTATATTAATATGTGAGTATACTTTGAAAAATAAACTTTCTATCTGTTTTGTTACGGAAGATTATAATACAGTTATCTACAGCTATTTAAGATATGTATAATAAAATCTTAAACTCTACAGGACTCAGCAGACATGCCACTTTTAGTAACGGCAACGATTTAGTCGCTTATCAAAAGTCAAAAGTTAAACAGCAATCAAACGCTTATACTATCTATAAGATTGAAACTATTAACCAAAAAAAATTCCAAAAAATAGAAACCGACTTCTACCGACTATACGAAATAAAAAGTAAAAAAATAATTTAAATATATGTTGGTTTCTTACATACACAGTACATAGTACGTAGTCCCGAAGTCGGCGCTCAACAGATTTTGTTAGATTACAACAACGAGTCTATGTTCTACAAGTATATGAACATCCTATCCACAATTTTTGATGTATCAAATATTTAAAAAAATACAGTCGAATTGAGAACCTCCTCGTTTTTTGAAGTCTTTTGAAGTCGTATGTAAGTGCTAAAACGCGCGTATTCAATACCACGACTGATCCCCAAAATGTAAATCGCCGATGCTAAAAGTAGAGTGTTTTTAAGACCAAAAGTGATCGAATACTATTAGCCACAATTATGCTACGCATGTAGATATTTATAATATGGGAATGGCAAACGAGCATGCAGTCCAACTGATGGTAGGTAGCCACTGCTGCCCATGCATATCTGTGACCAACCCAGCATAAGATCAAGGTCTTACTTGAGGTTAACGACAGTTGCGTTGCCACCCCTGGGGACTAATTGAAACACCTCGGATAAGTATATCTCCCTTACCACACTCTTCAGACTAGATCACAGCAATGCATAACATTGTTGTTATTAGGTAGAAATAGGTGTGGCGTTGATGCTTCCGAAATCGAAACACAACGATCTACCACCTTCTGATGCTAAAATGCGTTTTCGGTGCCGCAGTCCAACGTAGCAAGTCGCCAATGTTAATTGCGAACGTTAAAAGTAATATGTCTCCTAGGGCTCTAAATTATTTTAATTTACATCATACGAACTTGAGTCTAGCTAGGATAAAGTGCTCATTAAACATTAAATGACAAATTAGATTATACATAACCACATACATGGGGAGAATTTAGTCAGGGTAATACGTAATGTGTATTATCGAAGTTAAACTTGTACCTTGAAACTTTGAAACGATTTCCTAGACTTTGGACTGATGACATAATTGACAAGTTTGATTCATAGATTTCTCAGCGGCTTTTCTTAGCTACCTACGCATCGCGCTGAGTCAAAACACTTTACATGGTAATCTTATTGAAACGATCAATCAATATATATATTTATATAATAAAAATAAAAGTTCTGCGTATCCGTACATTGCATAAGAGATTTTCTTTCATAATATAGAATTAGCAAACGAGCATGCAGTCCAACTAATGGTAAGTGGACACTTCCAAACATGGACACCTATAATCAACTTCAGATAAGATTAGAGCCTCGGGTAATTATATTTCCCTTACCACATCCTACAGACCAGAACACAGCAATACATACCACTGCTGTTATTAGGCAAAAATACATAGGTGTGGGGGTGGTCCGGAGTCGACCACGAAGAGTTCTACTACCGTTTAGTATATTTAACCCCCGACGCAAAAAGAGAGGTTTTATAAGTTTGACTACTATGTCTATCTGTGTGCCTGTCTGTGGACATGTAGCTCCTAAACGGATGAACCGATTTGGAGCAGTTTTTTTGTTAGATAGCAGGTTTTCGGGTGCGGGTTCTTAAAAATGTTTCATCAAAATCGGTTCAGTCAGTTATTAGATATAGATGGTGAAAGTGATGATGAAAAATCAAATATTTTTTAATATTCATAAATGGGGTATCAAATGAAAGGGCATTACAAATAACTTATATTTAATTATGTTTTATCAAAATCGGCTCAACCATTTATTGGATATAAGGGTTAGAGTGAGCACGAAAAATTCAATGTTGTTAAATACCTAAGAAGGGTATGAAATGAATGAAGATGACGTCTATTACATTTAAATGTATATTAAGATCGATTCAGCCATTTACTAAATACATTAGTTCGAAATGGGGATGAATAATAATCGAATATTGTGAAATATACCCAAGTAGCGTATCAAATGAGAGAATTGACGGATACATAACAGAACTTTTATTAATTTGACCGATTCATTGGAATTGGACAGTCGTTCCAATGAATCGGTCAAATTAATGAAAGCTATAGTAAGAGAAATGTTAAATATTAATCGAATAGCAAATACATCATCTCTTCATATACATCAACTCGTATTTGATGTGATGTATACAGATATATATATACAGGCAAATATCTAAACATACAATACCGTACAAATGTATTTTAAATATTTCAAAATAAAATTTAATTTCTTTTTGTAAAATAACCCCAACGTTATAAAGATAAGTGGGCAATCATTTAAAAAGTTAAAATATTATTTAAATATGGGCCATCAAATTCGAGCGAGTTACACCTATATTTTAATAATAGAAATATAACATTTGCTCGTTAAAATTGTACTACAATATCGCGGCGGGGTACCGCTAAATTTAAAAACTAGATACCTACCTACTTAAATAAAAATAGGGAGACTGGATAATCGTCACGTTCACAGGCTTAACAATATAAATCTAGTAAATAGTTAATCGAATAAATAGGGTCTGAATAAGTTAAGCGGTTCCCTTCCGCCGCGACGTTGTAGTACAATTTTAAGGAGCAAATATTATATTTCTATTATTTAAATATACGTGTAACTCGCTCGAATTTGATGGCTCATTTATAAATATTATTTTTGACTTTTTAAATGGTTGCCCACTTATTTTTATAGCGTTGAGGGATTTTAAATTTAATTTTATTGTTTGTGTATTTGTCTGTATGTTTAAAATATCATCAAACCACATCCACTGAATTTAATTTAAAGGTTTCAAAATAGGGTTATAGTTCATATCTTGAGGTAATATTTACTCCTTATTTTATAAAAATCTATGTACTCTTTCAGCCTATCAATTCGTTACAATTTAAAGATTCATCTTTTTTTAACGCGGGTAAAACTGCGGTGGCATAGTGGCATTTATTTTAGTTTAATTCATAATTAAACTAAAATAAATGTAATTTCATCATGTAAGTATAACATAATGAATCAAATGGGGGTTTCCTCTTAATTTACATCTTAATAAATTATAACACGGAATAATTACATAATTTGCAGAATAACATAAACATTAAGATTTAATACATTCATATGCCATTTATTTGCTTACAGACTTTATCAGCTACAAATTCTCGACGCTCTGTTAAATACTTAAATAATAAAGAAATTATTGTAAAAAATAGTTTTAAAAACAAGTTTTTATTTCAATGCACTGGTCCCCATTATTACACTTAAACCCATCATTTTGTTGCATTGTACAATTTTATATTATATAAAAGCCTGTCGCGAGATTTTCCAGATTAGATGTATTCAGATCTAGGTCAGTGATTTCCAGATTTTTCTCGCGACAAGCATTTATATGGTAACTAAGGTGAGTTAGGGTAGTTGTACAAAAATATGTAATCTTTCATTTTGTTACGGCGGCCACTTTGGATTAACAACAATATTGATTTTTTATACTTGCGTCGTCATCAGAACTAAAGATTTATTTCAAATTTCACCTCAATCTGACACTGAGAAGTGGGTTAAATTCAAGTATGAAGATTTGACCTAAACATACGTACTTATTTCAAATTTTCATACTTACAAACATTGCAACTTACATAAAAGCTTCTAAAATACAACAATATTGAAGTACTTAGTGAAGTTTTGCCCAGTGCGTATACGTGTAACCGACTTCCCATTACATAAACGGGAGAAAGCGCGGCGCTATCTATGTAGCGCACGATGTTAAAGGGTCAACTTCAAGACATTTGTCTTATAAAATATTAATGGCCAACGTTATGTGACGTAGGATAAAATAAATGGCTGTGAAATTGTTGATTTTTTTCTTAGTATTAAAAAATGCAGGATGGTTTTAAATGCGTAAAACTTTATAGATCTTAATTTGAAAGTATTGAAAATATATATATGTAGTGTCATTCAACAAATTGGCACTTTTGACCAAAATTTTCAGACAGACATCTGAATGATGAATTTAGATTTCTGTTTATGGTCGTTCGGTCGTAGCGGAGTCGTCTTTCAGAGTGCCCATGGCACCTTCGACACAAAAAAAATCCTAGTGTTGTTCTATGAGTGTACATTTACATATGAGACGATTATCTTAGTCCCCGGGAGTGGTAATGCATCCGTGATCGATTATAGAATCTGTTCTATATGAAGTTACTTACATATGTTCATGGCTGGCAGTAACCACTTATCAAGTGGATTATCTGCTAATTTGTTACTACATTTTATGTCAAACATTCATATACATAGAATAGAGGCACATACCCACGAGCAAAAAATTATAAATATAAAGATTTAATTACTTACATTAATTTCACTTCTATCTAATACGATAAGTTTAACAGTCTTCAGAAACTAAATAGCATACAACAACAACACAAGGTTGTGTCGTCTCATCTATA
>MOOZ01002722.1:23841-36767 GCA_002930495.1 Cecropterus lyciades
ACATGTATTTAAAAAGAATAGTATATTAATTAATAATAACATTTCGGTTAATGTATGTCACGTTACATTTCTTTTAAACGCGGGTGAAACCGCGGGCTCAGCTAGTAAATAAATAAAATAAACGCTTTCTACACTGATAGCCCCACACTAGGATTTTTTCCTGTGTCGTGGGTGCCATGGACACAAAAAGACGAGTACACAAAAAAATATCAACTACTACTAAGTGGGGCCGTGAATGTAGAAAGCGTTTAGTCCACCTGATGATAAATGACCACTGCCGCCCATGGACATGAGTAATCAACCTCAGATATGATCAGAGTCTTGCCAGAAGTTAGCCACAGATGCGTTGTTACCTCTAATTAAGGGGGGGTTGACATTTTTTTTATCATAACAATATGGGTATCAAATGGAAGGTAGTAAAATAGAACATTTTAAATATATATGTATGTATATTATAATACTTATACATGAATATTTTTACGAAAACTCATATAAAGCGTTTTATAAAATATGAAACGTTTTAAGCAGTCGGGTTTTTGGTTTCAATATTTTTAACAATGGTGTAAGTTATAATTGTATGTATAAATACTTTTTTTTCAAATATGTACCTGTTTAAAAAATTATGAAAGAATGTTTACTATACATCTTTTGTAATCGTTGTGGTTTATTGTGGTCGTTTGTGGATTGGTTGTGGTCGTTTTTCATTCACGTAATTGGGCAGAAATAAAGACCGACACCATTACCTACTCGAAATTGCGTTTTTGTTATCAACCCATTAAGGTATGTAACAAAAAGTTTAGCGTAACCGCAGAGTTGTATATTATCGATTATGTGTGACCACAAAACGTCAAGCCAGATGTCAAAACAAGTATTTAATTTTTTATTATATGAAAGCTTTTAAGAACTAGTAACATTATTAAAAATATTAATATATGGTATATTTTATTTAACATTTTTTATGATTTTTCCTTTTTACAGACGCTGACTTTAAAATCATATAGACTATGTCACTCTGCAAACTGAGACGATTCTAATGACACATGAATCACAATCCGTCAAATGTTTAGGCTGTAGCGCGTGTCAACGAAACGTACATACATATATGTATATACAATCACACATACATGCATACGCTCAACATTATCCTCCTATTGACGCAGTCAAAATGAATAAAGCAAGAGAATCAACAAAAGGAGTTTAATCTTTAATTTATCCTAGTCGCGCACCTCCAACAAAAATTTAAATCAATTAGTGCATTGTCTGTCCACTTGCCTTCTTGCATAAGCATATAAAAGAGGGATAAGGGAGTCCAGATCACATGGTGTACTTATAATAATAAGGTAGAACATCCTCAATATAAGTACTACAGTAAAACGTGAATATATTGTTTTATTATCAACTGTGATGTCATTACCGACCCCGTATTATCATAAGTAGTCATTCCACTCGCACCTATCTCTGTCTTTAGGAAACTTCTATCGTATCCATAACCTAAAAGCCTATTTAATTAATTCTATCTTATGATACTTTAAGTTTTAACACTGCAATAATTGTAAGTCTTAGGTCCTGTAAAGCTTAGGAAATTCCAAATCAATTTTGGTAAATCCAAAAAATTAAATGAATAGTGGCCAATACATGTATTTTTTTCTGCTTAATGATAGCAGTTTTTAACGTTGCTGTCTTTGTGTTGTCAAGGATATGGTAAGGGATACATACTTACACGAAGTATTCTCAGGTACGATTCTAATCGAAAATTAAATTAAAATAAACCTTTTACGAACCAACCAAAAGAGGCTTTACCTGAAGCCAATCATACATGCGTACTTACGGAATATAATCGCGCAGTGATAGCGATAATGAACTAGACTTCTCGTAATAACGTACAATCTTATCCTCACAAACTCACGTCAAACGTTTATGTCAAACGTCACAAAAAGCTACGTCGCTTTTATAACCACGCGCTTTAAAAAACTCCCCAAAATGCGAACACAATTTTGTTATGTTCCCTAAATGCAAATTTCGCATGAGGATCCCTATCTCACCATGCAGATATTAGTCAGGCATTATTTCACCGAAACGCAAAAACTACATGATAATTTTCATTTATCGTTTATATTATAATTGTCATAAATAATTTTATTGTTAAAATATAATTCTTTATCGTTATTTCGCTGATAAAGTTATATTTATAACAATAAGTTACATTTAGGTAAAAACTGGTTGACAAGATTAGCTTAAAGAAAATATTCACATATTTTTCTCTCTCTTGAAGTTTTGATAAGTATTGTAAGCGATAACAAAATACTGTTACTTTGTTAGGAATTAGTTTTATTTAATAATATGGAGCCACCTTTAGTGTTATATTAAATACGTAACGATAAAGGCGGACGCGACGATGACATTCAACATCATTTATAATTGAGCGTCCTGTCCAAATTATCAGATTATCTTGGGTTGCCAGTTGGATAATTAGAATAAATCAGCATTTCTCCCCAGCGCTACCGTTGATGGTGAAAATTTGCATGCTGTTACCGTAAATACCGTAATTCTGTTTCGGGAACGGGTGTAATGAGATTATATGTACAACACGAGTCACATTAACAGGGCTAATGCTTTTAATACTAGACTGGATCGGTTATGGTAAGCTGTGTTTGTACGCTTTGAGTTCTGTATGAAGATGTATAAAGATACAGTAACGAATAAGATTTAAAAAGGTACCTATCCGGTTTAGTGTACGTGTATGAAAGATTTATTAAAAAAAGAAACAGTAACAGCGTCGCAAGTTCAATGGTCTTTTCTCATCTCAAAATATGTCAACATGCATGTGTATTTATGTACGTACATACACAATATATGTACATACTTATATACAGAGGTGTCGGTTACGGTAACTGTGTCGTGTGTTCAATGGTTTTTGTTTTCCATCTCAAAAATACCGTTTTTACTTCAAAAATAGAAAATGAAAGGCGTTTGCATATAACTAAAAAGTGTTTTTTGCGTAATTATTCCTGCGGATTGTAAATGATCAGTTGAGAATTGGATATACCATAACTACTGTAGGCATTTTACTCGGACTATTGTTTAAGGATACGGTAAGCCCCAAGTGTCGGTTGTTATTAGATAATAGTTAACTTGTAGGGTTGAAACTATGAGTCCCTAGTTGGACCCTACTTGTTCCTTCCTCTAATAAGCCACATTAGAGAATGGGAGTGGTGGATACTTTTTTATAATATTGAAATAACAAATGACCGTGCAGTCCACTTGATGGTAAGTGGCCACTGCGACCCATGAAAATTTATAATCAACCCTAGATAAGATTAAAGTCTTACTTGAGGTTGGCCACAGGTGAGTCTCCTAAAAACTAAGTTGGAATGTCTCGTAAAAGTATGTCTTACGACACACTTTTGAACAGAACACACCTTAACACTGCGTCATCAAGTAGAAAAAGCTCCATTGCATAATTGTGGGAAGAAAAATGTGCTTTGCAGTGAGATATAAAATGGATTTCACGGCAGAAGGCAATCGCTTGTTCCCGTTAATGTATCTTTATCGTTTATTTATCTTGATGCATATTGATTAAGTCTTGCGAAACTTAATCTGTCATCAAACTAGGTAGGAATTCTGTCGAAAACAATTCTAGAGGTATCAAGAATCACAAAGTTTAGTACTCAGCTGTCACATAATTAGCCCAACTCTCGCAGTAAGTTGGACCAAGAATGTTCACGCCAAGTATGAAATAATTCCTCAACAGTAGTTACCTCAATGCATGCGTGTGAAGAGAAAGTTAAATGTTGAGAATTTATGTACAACAAGCTCTTATTAGCTGCTTTGCTGCATGTCCCTTTCCTTAAGCCTTCGTGGTAGCGAGCGGTCTATTGTCGCCCTGTAAAGTTTTTTACTCCAGAAGAAATCATTTTTAAAATTTACTCTTCCATTTCAAACAACCGCGATAGATATCGTTGTGATTATTTAAATGAATAGATTGACAATAAAAAAGAGCAGTGAATATACTCTACCTATGTAATTTTTACATTAGTAACAGGTGTGAAGCTGGAATGAAGGTGGTACAGCTCTTTGTGGTTCCACTCCGGAAGCACGCCGGAAACCGCCACACCTATTTATGCCTAATAACAGCAGTGCTATGCGCTGCTGAGTTCTGGCCTGAAGGGCCCCAGCCTTCAGGCCAGAACTCAGGGTGACATAATTTTCTTAGGCATTTCATCTTAGTCCTCAGGGGTAGCAACGTATTTGTGGCCAACCTTAGGTGAGTCTTCGATTTTACAGTACGGCAGTAGTCACGAGCTCCTTTACTTCTTCAATACAATAAAAAGTGTAGTTTATTAAATATCTTCACAAATAATGTCTAGGTACTTGGTTATGCTTAACCATGATGTTTTAATGGTACATACCCCAAATACTTTTACGAGCATCGTAATGAGTAAACTTGCATAGTTTAGTTTAGTGAGTGTCAATCTTTATCGACATATTGACTATAACATCCTTCAGACCAAAGTGCAAGCTTTTTCAAGCCAAAAATAACAAAGGAACCTATCCTAACAACAAAACGAAAAAGTTTACCTACAATTTTGAAAATGACATAAACATTTACGGAGCACGACGTCTGTAAAAGAGGGTCAGCTTGTATCTATCTGACGTTCATTGTGGCCAGAGCGACGCTTCGTGCTCAAATGGGACAGTTTGTGACGTCACGGCTGCGGGATATCGCCGCTAACCTAGCTGATAAACTTGAATGATATATCATTCAAGTTTATGAATTTGTTGACGCAAAATTGTACTAAAAACTTAACTAACGGTGAACTTATTAACTTACTGACAGCTGTTTTTAATAATATTGAAGTATCAAACCAGCATGTCCATCTGATAGTAAATGGCTCCTGCCGCCCATGATAAGATGAGTCTTAACTGAGGTGGGCCACAGAGGCATTGATACATCTAAGGACAAAGTTGGAACGCTTTGGTTAATAAGCATGTTTCTCTTATCACACTCTTCGGACCAAAACACAACAGCGCTTAATACTGCTGTTATTAGGCAGAAATAGGTGTAGCGGCGGTGCTTCTTGAGTCAAACCACAAACCACCTTCAAGTACAGTTTTGTCAGCAGACAATATTTATAGGTCGTCAATTTGTAGCTTTCATTTCTTTAATAGGCATAAAAATAATTATAAAATAATTATAATAGTGCTTAATACAATATATTGCATGCAAAATAGTGACATTCTAATCTGTTCTAACTGTGCATTGTAAATCGTATAGTAATTGTTTTCTTTTAAAAGATATGATATAATACTACAGACAGTTTAATTCTAATTTATAAAAATAAAGAAATGCTTCCACTGATAATCGAACTGCTTTCCTCAATTCAGCAGTGGTATCACTTAATAAATCAAAGCATTCAAAATCCTAATTATTTTTATTACCACTTAAAACAAATAAATTAACTTCGTTTATTTTCGTTTTATACAACAGGTACAAATTTTATCTAAGTTCGAGCTTTTAAGCGAAAGCTCGCTAACCTCAGTGCACCCCGTGAATAATAAACAAGCATGCCCGCGCCGCCCCATTAGTTAGTGGCTATATTCACACCCCGCGCCTCCTGTAAAATTCCAATTTGCTATCCCATTCTGCTAGCCTGGTAAATGTGGCTGAACAAAATGTATATTATGTTTAGGAACGCTATTTAGGAATATCAAATTCGGTGAAAATCTGATCAGTAATGTGCCAACGTTTTGTTGGTTTATACACATCAGATATGTATTCCGCAAATACTATGTGCTGTAGACATAATATAAATATATTATTTGATATATGAAATTTGACCTGAAACTAAATTCAGCCTGAAATATCAGCAATGAATAATTGAAACAAACCGCATATTGTGGTCACCCTTTCCATATGAAAATGGATGACCCACAATGATATTAGTCTAAAATCAAATACTGAAACTAGAGCTCTGGTGGCCGAATCCCAAGCACCTATCCTTTATGAAGTTGACATCCTATATGAATAAAAAATAAGATTGCTAAAAATATTAAAACGAAATCCGACCTCCTAAAAACGTTTTTGTTTATAATCAAATATTAACATAAAAGTATTATATTATATATATTTCAGGAATAATCTATTTTAATAAAATCCATATAATCATTTTAATAAAAGTCCCCAGTAATACCCATATTTTCATTAAAATAAAAGTCCCCTCCCCTTTTCCCCCATTTACAAACGCCTATTTAAAAATTATATAGCCAATGTCTCTACAAACTGAAAAGATTCTAATTATATGTCATATGACATAATCCGTCAAACCGTTTGGGCTGTAGCGCGTGCCAAATATATGGATATCCATACATACAAACATACATACATACACTATAAAAACATCATCGTTCTTCTGATGCAGTCGGGTAAAAATAAAATGATTCAAGCTTGGATGAAAGATGGTTACATCGGGAAATTTATTTATTTCTGAATTCGCTATCGGTGTACTTGATTGCTGTCAAGAATTATTACTAAATCCGCGCACTGCCTTGATTGCTCTACGCACTTAGATTTAGTCATTTGTCATTTAACATGACAATTTAAGAACTTAATTTGTTTTATGTCTTGGTCCTGTTAATTTCTAAGTATACAAAAAAATGGCAAATATTTTGAATACTACTATAAAAGAATTTTTAACAAAAATAGAAACCGACTTCTATGCCACAAAAAAGTAGAAAATAATTTAAGTATATGTTGGGTTCCTCAGGAGTATACTCTTTTGAATAAAGAAAAAAAATTGAGAATCGGTCTACAAATGGGAGGAAAAATCGATGAAGATACATAAAAAATACATACAGTCGAACATAGAACGACCTCCTTTTCAAAGTCGGTTAAAAATATTAGAATATAGTAGATTTCAAAACACTTTGATGTTTATTTGAGTTGTTTTGATGTTTATTTTAAGCCTATTTAAGTAACATCATAACATGTATCAATTTTTAATATTACTCTAAAATTAAATTAAGAACCAAACATCTACTAACAAATAAAGGTGGTTGAATGTATACTTAACTATTCCACTATTCAGCTACTACTATACCGGGCCCCCTTCATTCGGATTCATAGGCAAAGTAGAGTGGCAAAAAAACCAATTCCAGAATAAAAAAATCTAATAAAATATATAGTAGCCATCTTAGGATTCAAATATCAAGTAGATATTGAAAATTTTGTTTTTTTTTTTAATACACTTATTGATATAACTGACTAAAGATGTATTCATTTAAATGAAATATATCAGAAATCATCATAAAATAAGTTGCTAATAAGCTTTTTCTAAAGAAATGTAATTTAGCTCAGGATCCCCGTTCTCAACGTAAGCTGATTACAAGTTGGGCCTTATAAGGGATCGGCTTTGATCGGATCTGATTGTAATTTATCTACTTAGATTGCCGTGTTCAAGAAGTTTACTGATCGACAACGCCATATAATCTAATATTTTAATTATGCGTAGGGGTGAACTGTTTGTACGTAGTTTTGAATAAGGCCAAAAGAACACAGTCTAAACAAATTGGTGCAGACATGGTCTTTTTAACATCAGCGTTAAGTGTTAACCACAAATGCATGTATCCGTCCTAATAAGAGCATGAAATTTCGGTGCAAATTATAGCCAAATTGTACAAATTTTCTTAACGATCACCTTTGGAACGCTAAACGAATAATGAAGGAGCTCTAACCAGAGCATCTTAACACTAGCGTTTATTCAGCATACGCGTTCTAATGACGAAAGCGCAGTACATACGCCTTAGTATCTTAATGATTAAGGATTAAAATATGACAGTATTTCATGAGTTCAACCGGTTATAACTGTACGTAAAAAGCAAGTAGACTTTTTTATTTTTATAATATTGAAGTGGCAAACAAGCATGCAGTCCACTTGATTGTAAGTAGCTCCTGCCGCCCATGGACATCTGTAAACAACCTCAGGCAAAATCAGAGTCTTACCTTAGACTAGCCACAGATGCGTTGCTACTCCTGAGGACTAATTTGGAACGCCTCGGATAAGTATGTCTCCCTTACCACCAGACTAGACCAGAATACAGCAACGCTTAACATTGCTGTTATTGGCATGGCGGTGGTGTTTCTGAAGTCAAGCCACAATGAGTTTTACCTTCAAAAAAGACCTTTAATGTCAAAAGACCAAACTTCATATACAGAATAAGCATAATGATAATTCTGCCAATCGGATTCGTAAGGTTACTTTGCGATATTAAACTCTTGAAATGAAATTTGAAAAAAAAAAAACAGTAGCAATCATATATATGTACATACACAATATGTGTACTTACTTATAAAACGGGTCGGTTACAGTAAGTGTCGCGAGTTCAATGGTGTTTTTTTCCATCTCAAAAAATGTTCAACGAGCCTAAAAAGTTTTCAGTTCAAAAATCCACTGCGGTGGTCTGGGCAAATATCGATCTGCAATATTCACAGAATTTACCATCGTGCTTAAAGTAATTTACATGCTAGTGTGATCTGCGATACAGTGCAATTTTGAGGCGTTGTCTACTTTTATTTGGTAATGCCATATTTATTATATGATATATTATATTATAAATAAATAGATAATTAAATTAATAACGCTTTTCACACTCATAGCCACTCACTAGGATTTCTTCTGTCGTGGGTGCCATGAACATACACAAAGACGAATACACAGACACCTAGACTCAGAACAGAAATCTAAATTCATCATTCAGATGTCTGGCCGGGGATCAAACCCGGAACGCAGTGACACGCAGTGGGTCAGACCGGTATGATGACCGCCCCACCACACGGGTCGTCAAATATATGATTTATTTTACTATATTAGATATATCTACGATTATTACATTTCAACATGTATTCCGTTTGAACAGGTAAACTTTGGAACTGATAAATACTTTGCTAGTTCCAAATTCCCTGTAACATTCCACGTTCCTGTTGGATAAACTTTGTTACATTCGGTAGGTACGAATGTTGATGTCTAAATCTAAGTTCAAAAGTTTCATATAGGGACTGTTAGATAGCTTCGCAAACTTGATGTTTAGTTTTAATTGGGTTTAACATTTCATCTTATTTATCGTTGAGTCAAAATATGAGACGAAATGAGAACGAGGACGACTTAATATATCAACTTGTAACATGTTTATCCTCTGAAGTAAATTTGTAATACTATTTACCCGACTGCGTCAGGCAGAAGGCAATGATTTTCGAGCGCATGTACATATGTATGTTTTAATGAATGCTGAAAATCAGTTATAACGCTTTCTAAGTTTCTATACTCATACACCCCACACTAAGATTTCTCCTGTGTCATGAGTACCGTGAACACAAAAGACGAATTCACAAACACCCAGATCCAGAAAACAATCTAAACTTATCGTTCAGCTCAGTCTGGCCAGGAATCGAACCCGGAACCCTCTGCGTGTCAGATCGGTATGGCGACCGCTCCGCCACGCGGGTCGTCAAACTGAACTGAAATGAAGGAATCGTTCTTAAGCAGTCGAGTTCTTGAACAGTGAACTAAAATAAAGGGATCGTTCTTAAGCATTCGAGTTTATTGTATTAATATTATTAACAATGTAAGTCACATTGATTACCTATAAAGCTTACATCAGTCTGTCCATCAGACTTCCCAAGTCAAAAATGCATGATACTATTTTTATAAAATTATGCTAAACTTTAAATTATCCAGACATTTTCTCTTATATTTTGAAAACAGTAAACGTGCATAAATGTCACCTGATGGTAGGTTAGAGCATACTTGGCATCGGGTAGACTGCATGTCCGTTTGCTTACTTCTATATTATAAAATAGATCAGCCACAAATGCGTTTCTACCCCTAAGAACTAAGTTAACCAGGACAACAAAGTTTTAACGAATCAAATGTACCTCGGTATATAAAACAAATAATTCTATAGAAACGTGGTTCTGTTGCCAACTCGCATTCATATTATCAGGGGATTTGCATCAGTGTAGCCGGAAACATATTAATGTCGTCAAGCGCCTCTGAATTAATGGCCAGTATCAACTTTAAATGCTTTGCCAAAAATGTGAGCTCTTTTACATATATACGACAATGTATATACACTGTATGTAATATGTAAAAGCTTGATAAATCCGTTCATATAAATCAAGGAGCGATAGCTCAGTACCGACAGCGGATGAGAAACGATTTGCAGGGTAAGGTAATCGAATGAAGGTATGAGTAGCTAGCATGGTGTACTGGTCATCACACGAACACAGGGCTACGGGTTAATTACTAGCGAGATAGACACAAAAAGAAATATAAATTGGTCGGCTAACATCGTAGGTCGGGTAACTATATATTAGGCGAACATCGTAGTCCTCGGGAGTGGCAGTGCTAGAGGAAGTTACTTACAGATGTCTATGGGCGACAGTAACCAGTTACTATCACGTGGACTGCACGCTCGTTCATCTTCAACTTCTTAATTTAATAAAAAATAGTAAAAAATATAAAAAAATAAAAAATTCTGAAACGTTCTGAAATGTGTGGAATTCGGTTTCTATCGTGACACAGTTCTTTAGTTTCGGTGTAAAGTGTGGTTGCCGGCTTACTTCCATATGAGGCGACTATCTTTATCCTCGGGAGTAGCAAGTTACTTCAGATAGAACTCCTGTTCTATATGTTGTAAGTTTTAAGTTATGTAGTAAGTTGCTTAAGGCGGGCGGCAATGGCTACTTACTATCAGATGGACTGCACGCCCGTTTACTACTTCAAACTTATAGAAAAAAAGTAACCATCAACGCAATTAAATACTGTGAAACGAACCAGAAAAATACGAGTCACAAAAATAATGTTAAATCACTTGTCGTATGAGATACCTATGAGGTCGTAATAAAATTAAGCTTTTACGTGTATAATCGTTATGAGGATGTGACAGTACAACACGTTACAATAAACCCCTGCTGGTAACCGTTATTGCCAACAAGGCAGTATCTGACGTGGACGAGGGTCGTATTTATAGGGGTGTCTTTAGTAAACACACGCACTATCGTAGATCTGTGACTTGCACCGGGATTTAAATAATACGTATTAAACTTACACTTTAAAATTGTATTACTCACTGTAAAGCTCACAAGAATGATTTAGAATGTTGTTCAAATTAATAAATAAACGTTTCTAACGCAAAAAAAAACATTCCGTGTATGTATGTTTATGGAACTCAGACCATCTCTGAACTCAAAACATATTTTTTTGAGAAATTTTTGATTGAACTCGAAAGGAATGTATAATTTGTTTACACTCGGTAATCGTCGACTTTTCAGTGCCATACCAACATATAAAGTCATAGTAAAGGTTATCAATGCAAATATATTAACCTTAAGTAAAACTCTATTCTGGCAGTGATTACAGTATATAGAATCATTTTATATTAGGCATTTCAAAAAGTTAATAACCCAAATAATCGTATTCTCCGCCTACCGCTCGCACTGTATTTCATAGCGAGCATCCGACCTGTTTTAATTACGAATCCGCGAGTTGATTAAGTCAAAGTAATTGCTCATAGTTTGGTAGGAAATTGCCGTCAGACGAATATTTACTGCGGGTAAGCGGATAGATACGATATTATAGATAAGACCGTGTAAAACGTGTGTGTTTCAATATAGCCTCACACACGAATCTATAACGAAAATTCACAAAAGTTTAAATACTAAATAATACATAAGTTAATTTTAATATCCACTATTATAATGGAAATCAGTATTTAAATTCTGCAAACTCATTAAAACGTCATATCGCATTTCGAAATTATAAATGCATAAATGTAGGTATTTTTTGGCATTTATGCACAAATAATTTGCGTGAGCTGCAGCTCACAGTTTACGTTTGTGAAAGCATTTTTATTATCAGAAGTGGCAACGCATCTGTAATAAACTTCAGGTAGGACCCATATTTTATGAGTTGGTTACAGATGTCTTGTGGCAATGATCACTTAACATCAGTATGTTGCATGCTCGTTATCTACTTCAATTTAAAAAGTTAAATTGTAAAAATATTTCGATTACGATACTGTTTCACGTGACGCGTTAAGCGTTTAGTTTGACTTCAAATTGAGCTACAATTTACGTTTCTCATTCGTGTGATTTCGATTATTAAAATAACTCAGAATTAAGTACCATACTTGGTATTTTCTAATAAATTGGTAATAATATAGGTAAACAAAAATGATCACAAAAAGCGTTTCATTTTTCCTACTTTATCCAAGTTTATCTACAAATTACCCTCCTTCACTTACTTTGTATGTTATACAACCTGTTCAAGTTTGAATTATCTTAACAAATCTTGGAATTGACAAATTTGGAAAGGACAAGTCACTTAAAGTATTTTTATTTATTTATTTAAACGCTTTTTTTACACTCATAGCCCCACAGTAGGATTTTCTCCTGTGTCGTGGGTGCCATGGACACACAAAGACGAATACACAAACACCCAGACCCAGACCAGAAATCTAAACTCATCATTCAGATGTCTGTCTGGCCGGGGATCGAACCCGGGACCCACTGCGTGGCAGACCAGTAATGTGACCGCTCCGCCACGCGGTTCGTCGGGTTTATTTATTTATTTATTTAATGCATCTCTTTAAAAAAAGTTACAATAGGGCAAACTTAATGTCTGATGGCATTCTCTACCAGTCAATCCTGGGTGGCTGGTAAATTTGCGGTGGGTGGTAATTTTAGGAATAAACTGTTCCAATATTTATAATATTAATTTATATAAAATAACTATATATATGAATACACATAGAATATATATATAAATATATGTATATACATAAGAGGGATAAGATGGAATGCCTCGGAAAAGTATGTCTCCCTTACCACACCCTTCAGACCAGAACACAACAGCGCATAACACTGCTGTTAT
>MOOZ01002722.1:80752-123251 GCA_002930495.1 Cecropterus lyciades
AAGCGGCAACGTACAACGTATCACTACAGTTGTAATAACATAAACATGTTCTTAAAAATTAAATAGAAGTAAAGGACAAAAGACACAAACGGAACAAATATATATATATACAGAATAATAGTAAGAATATGTTAAACTGTACTGCTATGCCCTAACAGGTTTCCTGTGCAAGCGACTATCTGTAAGACCTACTTTTAAGTGCATGAGCAATGAAGACTTTGACTTTGATATCTTAAATCAACCACCTGATTATACTCTTACATGAACTTGGCCACAAATGTGTTAAATGTTAGTATACCTACAGCGCATTCTTCAATTAAGAAAGCACTTACAGCATTTTTTTATAATATGGAAGTAGCAAACGAGCATGCAATCCACCTGATGGTAGGTGGCCACTGCCATCCATGGACATCTGTAATCAACGCCATATATGATCAGTCTTACCTGACTTTAGCCATATTGGGATTACGTTGGAATGCATTGGATAAGTATATCAGCCTTACCACACCCTAGAGTTATGACAACAACGCGTACCACTGCTGTTCTTGGTCAGAAAGGGAGAAGATTAGGGTAAGAGTACATGAATCCATGTGACATGCTCGCAACAAATATTTTTTCGCCTTTAAAAATCCTATTCCTCCTCTCCCCTTCCCTCCAAAATTCTGAATTTGAAAGTGTATCTCTTTGGTACAACTATTCTTTATCAGCGTAGGTAAGTTAGTACGCAGCCGTTTTACATTTGGTTTTGTGTAAATGTGATTTAAATCTTACTTTAATATGATTTATATAACGAGGTTAATATCCCATAGTCAAGGTAAAGATGGACGTTCAGCGACGCGAGCTTAATGCGGGCACCCGACTGTGTAATTAAGTAATTAAACTGATACACGCACTTATGCCACAAAATAATAGTAACAAAATATTATAACTGAAAACCCGACTACTTAAAACGTCTTTTTTTGTTTATAATGATATATTTAATTTAACGCTTAATATGACTTTTAGTTAAAATAGTCAAGTAAATATATATATTTAGAACGTTTGATGCCAATGTTGTCGTGATAATAGAAAAAGTCGTCCCTCCCCCCCTTTTTCAACTATTTGCAAGCGTCATTTTTTAAAATGATATAGCCTATATATCTCTCTCCAAACTGAAACGATTCTAATGACATATCATACGTAACAATCCGTCCAGCCGTTTGGGCTGTAGCGCGTACTAAAGAAATGGACATACATACAAATAAACTAACATACTGTATGTATGTATATATTTGTACTTACGCCTGTGAATAGGAAAAAATTAGGAAAGGGATGACTTTTTATCATCATTAGGGTGTCAAATGAAAGCTAGTAAATAGACCATTCCAAATATATATGTATATACTAGCTGACCCGGCAAACGTTGTTTTGCCATATAAATGATTAAATTATTAAAATGGCTGTTACAAAATAGGGATTGGTGATAAAAGGGTAAAAATTAAGGTTGTTTGTATTTTTAATGCCACATTATTGAAAAATAAAAACAAAATATTTTGTACAAAACTTAAAAGAAATGTAAGGGTGAACAACCCTTATCACTTAGAGGTATGAAAAATAGATAGTAGCCGAATCTCAGACCTACTGAATATGCATATAAAATATGCATATAAATTTGTAAAAATGGGTAAAGCCGTTTCAGAGGAGTAAGGTAACTAACATTGTAACACGAGAATTTTATATATAAGATATACATATTGTACGAGCAAGCGCGTACATTGCACTTTTCATTTGCATTGCAACATCATCATTTTACTAAATTCATTAATAATTCATTAATAATCATTTTACTAAATTTATTAATAATAGTAACAATTAATATTCAGTAAGATTTCGGTCATCAAGAGCACCGCGCGTTACTCAAATTTCATACTCCATAATCATGAATTATTAAGTTCAATTTTATTATACTTTTTCAATCGTATATTTATCTTTTATTTAAAAATCTCATTTAGTTACAGCCAGTCCGTACACATATTATAATGAGATATATTATTACAAAAAACCGACTGCTTGAAACAGTGAACTGAAACCGAAGGTGAACAATTGTTTTTAAGCAGTTAGAATTTTATTTTAATATTTTCAATAACATTAATTGTTTTTAGTATTTGTTGTCATTGTGACTCTAGTGGGTAATACACAGTTACACACAAAAAATTTCAAATGTCTATCTACTACTATAGAGTCCTGTGACACACGGACAGCAGCGGAGGATAGAGTCCCGTTTTTACTCTTTGAGTACGGAACCTTAAAAATCGTAGACTGAACCTCTGTCCCCTGATTTATAGAGTAAATTATAGCAATGGATGTGTGCATATAAATATTTGCTTAAAAATTAGTAAAATAAGAATGATTTATTATTGACGTTTAATTTGTCTGTAAGATATAAGTGTTTGATTGGTTGGTATTGGTTCCATGGTGATATCATCATTATAAATTTTGTAAACTTATGACTACTTTTGAATAATAGCCTACGTATTTTATAACAGTTAAAGGTGTACCTATACATATCGGAAATATACATACTTCCTACCAAAAATAATATATCTGCTAGTTTACTTAGGAATACTAAAATAAATTAGATAAAAAAAATGTAAAAAGAAAGTTGTGTAAATGTCCTAATGCTGTAAACATACGTACGTACTTGATCGGTATGATCAAGTACGAACTAGACGCGTATCTATCCTTATATTATATATACTTAAATAAATAAATTTTGTACCGTATACTAGGATCCCATATATCATGAATATCATAATTTAAGTAATATCAATGTGTGCTTGACCGGAGATCGAACCCGGAACCGTTGTCTCAGTATATGGTCTACTACGACACATGCATAATCCTCTAAATAATGTTGCCAATATAAATTAATATATCCTATTATAATCAAGTCACATTGGCATTAAATTACAGAAAGCGCGAATTGTGGTTGCGATGTAAATAATGTGGCATGCACTTCGTCGTTGAACTGTAAGCAAGGTCACGCGATGAGACGCACCTACACGACGATAAAGCATCGAAAGAATTTCGGAGCATCGTGTGATTTGTAAGTGAAGACGAGCTGTCCTGCTGTCAAACGGTTGAGCTTGCGGCGACTGTGGCCGAGATGGCGACCTGGAGCGGTCACACCGAGTCACACGACGCCACTTCTCTATCAGCGCCCTCCTCCGTCCCTCCGCCGCCCGCGGCCAGCGCGGCGCCGAGCGGAATTCGCACGGCAGCCGCGCCTCGCGCCTCGCGACGCGGTCGGTTCAGTCGGTTCAGTGTACGTGCGACCGTTCGCGCTCGAGGACGAATCGTCGCGCCACGCGCGTTTCACTTATTACGCAGTAGCGAACTCTGTATACCGCGTGGACTTCTCGCCGCCGAATCTCCGTCGTACGCAATCGTGAGGCGATCACTCCCGAAAAGGAAAAAAACTCAATTCGACGGTTGCGAACTTTCGACACCTAGTGATAACTGTTATCAGTGCGAAAAAGTTGTCAAAGTGTTAGTCGAACTCGATAGAAGGACCGATCTGTGCAGTGATCTTCGGAACCGTCACGGTGACCACTGTAAGCGACACGACGCGGTGTTGCGAGCCACGTTACAAGGTTATCGCGCCTCTAGCCCGCCAGTGATGAATTGGAAAATCGGCGCGTAGTCGCTCACGTGGTGTGCGCCCCGCCCCCGCCTCGCTCCGCGCTTATATTTAGCGAAAATCGCCTCTCGGGAGCGGCCCGACGGCAGACGCTCTCAGCGCACATCTCTGTTTATGAACGTTAGCGAGACGCCACATGTTATTGGCTTCGTATAACGGAGCCGATAAGGAGGAGTTAGATAACCTCTCCGGATCGCGGTCCGGGTCCGACGACGTTCTGGAAATAGAAAGAAGTCGTTCGGAAAATATTTTCGAGCGCGGTGTGATGGTAACAGCTGAAGTGGGCTCGCGCCGGTGAGCGCTCTAATCTGTGCACCCACCAAAAAATTCCACTGCTTGCGATATAGACGTTGCAAGATGTCTTTACAGGGCGGCAACAGTTACCAGAGCCCGTGGTCCTCGCAAACGGCGCTTTCTGAGCTAGAGGGAGCGATGGGGGAGCTCGAACCTTTAGGAGAACTTACTGAAGTCGGTTTCGAGCCACAAACGCGCGCGCGTTCTAACACGTGGCCGCTGCCGAGGCCCGAAAACTATGTGGACCCTAGCGACGACGGTAGCAAGAAGAACTCCAATCAAAATCTGGCCGGTAAATATCTCCTGTCCTCTATAACATTCACGAGGTCGCACTCACGATATGCGCAACAATTTAAACCGGCCCACGTATTTACATTGCTTTAAAATAAAATGTTATGTTCACTACCACCTCTATTATGTTCATCAATATTATATTCTACGTACTCACACTATTTGAACAAAAAAATGTGTTATAGGTTATGTTTGTCTGTTATGCTGCCAATGTTTACATCGAAAGATAACAGTGTTCGCCAGATTATAAGGTCGCAAAACAATGGTTATCGCGGGTATCGCCCAAAAACAATATTGACTATCGATTCTCCGAAAAATAATGAAATTATTGCCGTACTGATTGGCAAATACAATGTAAACAATGCAACACTTAAATAAAAACAACTGAAAACATTTTTAAACGGTTAGTGTGAGTAGGGTTTACATTATCCATAAGTAACAATCTATTAAGGAATCGATTGTTCAAATCGTTTCTACGGAAGTCTAAAACATTTATAAATGTGTCCACTGTCGAGGCAATTCAAACAAATCATATTTTTTGTCTTGGAAAGGTAGCTACGCACTTAAAAACTAAATCGATTCGCACTCAAACACTCATAGTAGATTTGACTTTTAAAAACAATAACATCTTGCAATTACGTCATGTAGATATTAAGATTAAACATTTGATATATACGTTTATAGTTAACTTATACCTTTTTTCTATGCCAACACATTACTGTCTAACTTTCAGACTTTCAGAATATAGTCCACCGCGCTGGCCAATTGCGAATTGGTAGACTTCACACACCTTTGAAAAGTTTTGTTTAAGAACTCTCAGTTAAGGGTTTCCTCGATGTTTTTCTTTACCGTAAAACAAACAACCGTAACAGTGATAATTAATTTTTAATATGCACATAATTTTAGAAAAATCAGGAGTAGGTACGCGCCTGGTATTCGAACCTCGGACCCTCGAATTAGAGTCCGAGGTTCAACCGTTCAGCTATCACTGGTCTGAAATTTTTATGTGGCAAGTACTAATTATAAATCTGACATTCAACTTGAATATTCGATAACTCATGCCATTGTTAGCATTTCATACCGTATAATCGAACATATAAATGTTATAATTAACAAACGTTGCATAAATACATTACTAATTACCTATTTCGCGTGTTTAAATAACAGTTGAGTTACCAATATTTCTAAGTAATAAGATATATTTACTTAAAAACTGCGAAGTTACGAAAATATGTTATTTAACTATGTTCTCATACAAAGTACTTTTAAGGAAGAATATAGAAGTACAAGAAATCAAAAATAATGAATTGCATTAAGAAGTACGCTATCATTTAATCACATATGAAAATGTAAACTCATATGGACATATATTTTTCGATTTAAGTACGTCATAATTTAAATTAAGAAGCATGTCCGAATTGATTTAAATTGAAATCACCTTGAATTTACGCCAATATTATATATTCGATATTATTGAATTAAAACACACAAGACAAAAACTACATAAAGACATCAGCAATATTCATTTAAATGAAATACGATATGGTATTAAAAATGTCGTTTCGAAATAAAACTGACAAAATACACGTAATGGATTCAGTCCATTAAAATTTTCCTGTATAGTCACTTTATATAACAAAGTCAATTTGCCTGGAGGGTATTGTTTTAATCACAATATTAATAATTTACGGCCCAGCACTCGTTTATCATAAATTAAAAACAATAAACATAAACAGGTTACCAACTTTACTTATTTGTTTTAGTGTCGTCCTTTTTACCCGACTGCGTCAGAAGGAGGGTAATGTTTTTCGAGCGTACGTTTGTATATATGTATGTTTGTTTGTATGTATGTCCATTTCTTTGGCACGCGTTATAGCCCAAACGGCTTTATGGATTGTGACGTATGACATATCATTAAAATCATCTCAGTTTGGAAAGTAACATAGGCAAAATAATTAAAAAAAATGGCGCCTGCAAATAGGGGAAAAAGGGGTAGGGGGGGTGACTTTTATTATCACGACAATATGGATATCAAATTAAAGCTAGTAAATATACCAATCTAAATATATATATATATATATATATTGTAATACATATACTTGACTATTTTGACGAAAATTTCTATTAAGCATTAAATTAAATGTGTCATTATAAACAAAAAAAAAAACTTTTAAGCAGTCGGGGTTTTTTGTTGTAATATTTTTAACAATGTTACTAGTTAACGGCGGCTCCGCCCGCTTCGGTCACAGTAATGAGTATCATCGTCAACCCATTGCTGTCCCACTGCTGGGCACGGGTCTTCTCTCAGAATGAGAGAGTTTAATGCCATAGTACACCGCGCGGGCCAAGTGCAAATTGGTAGACTTCACACACCTTTGAAAACTCCTTTTTTTAGAGAACTCGTAGGTGTGCAGGTTTCCTCGTTTAACCGTAACGCAATGTTAATAAATTTCTAATATGCACATACGTTTAGAAAAATCAGTGGTGCGTGCCTGGGATTCGAATCTCGGACCCTCGATTAAGAGGCTGAGTTTCAACCATGAGGCTATCACTGCTATCATTAGTCTTTCACTGCTTCATATATAAATGCTCCATATCCGGTAATGAGTATCCTATGTGTTAATCCAGGTCATTAACTATCTGTGTGCTAAATTTCAGTGAAATCCGACCTGTAGTTTTTGTATGCAATGATAACAAACACACATTCTTTCTCATAAACCCGCATTTATCATATTTGTAAGATTGGTATCGGAATAAAGTATTTTCAAAGTTTCATAAGTTCTCAATTTTCACAACGAGAATCGTATTTGCGAAAAGAGTGACTTCTTATTATGGAATTTTCAGTGAATCCTAGTGCTCTGGGTTTGCATTCCAGTCACGCGCCTGTTGCTTTAACATTGAATGTCTATGTACTTTAAAAACACATATGTTCGTTATTGTTCTGAAAGGCATAATGGTCAAGTTACACTGAACTGGTGTGAAAAATGATCTCAATCCTTCCAAGGGTCCTCTGTAAGTAAAAGTTCCTTAGTTGCACCCAAAGTATTGTGTCCAATCCACTTACAGTCCATCCTTTGATTTATTTTGAGCCCGAAAAATTGAATTTGACATCGGATCGTTATAAAGAATTTTACGACGATTTTGTAAAGAATGCTATACAACATTGGAGGTTATATTTATTAGACCTCGTTAATTTAAAATGTCGTTCGTATGGTCATTTGTCACCTCTATCGCATAAAATAATCTAGTAATTGATGTGTGGTTGTATTTATTAACATGTTTGGGCACTAACCTTGGAGTGGTCCAAATACCAATTGAAATCCGTTTCATAATGCTTATCATAACGTGCCAGGGAGACACGCTAAAGTGGACAGTCCTAGACAATTGTTAGAAGGGCACTCAACACGATTATTGTCAATGTTTGCTCAAGCAAATTAAATATTAAATACTTGCCTTGTACCCTAAATATTAACAATGCCTTTTAACAATTCATTATATTATTGTTTTATAAACATCGACCTAAATATTATATTATATTCTATTATGTAACGTGTCACATTAAAATATTTTTCAACGACAAGTAAATTCATAATGTACATCGATGCAGAATTAAAAACGTTTACCCGAATTAAAAAAACATATAATGCTCAACGAAATTTTTTCAAAAAAATAACGTAGGACTGAGAAAAAATTCTATCAACATGTACGGTGACGTCACCATCAATTAAGTTACGATGTAGACGAAAAGAAACCAAATATTAATTTGGTTTCTTTTTTCTATTTCTATTCATTCATCGTCACTACGACTACACAAGTGGTGTATCCACTTGTGTAGTCGTAGTGACAGAGATCATGTTACAGGATTGTTATAATAAGTAATCATTCTACGTCAGTATGTCTTACACTACAAATTTTAATAACCGACTGCACACACTGGTGTTAACAATGGCCAACCTATTACAATTTATTTTCCCCAGTATTATAAGTATTTCTAACCAACCATATGTTTTTCAAATTATTGACGTAGCGACGGGTCGGGTAGTCACCATGGGTTATAACGAGCATTTAACACCAGTTCACCTGGTGTTAAATGGTTATAAGCCATGGATAACATTAATCAACCCAAATAAGGCAAAAGTCCTATTGCAGTCTATTTATTATCTATGAACATTGCCATTCTTAAGGTCTATTTTGAAACACCTCACATAAAAAATTCAAACCCATTAGAGTATTTTAAAATAGAAAAAAACTGTCGAACAATAGTGCATACCAAACTACTGACACCTTCAAAGATATTTGATATACCTCTTCAATGTGAAACCCTTTCACTCAATAACTATAAGGCTTTTAAATAACAATAGAGGAGACGTGGTCCACGAGTCCACGAGCGAATCGAATTATCAAAAATGGAGCAACGTCACATGGTTTTATACTTGGACATAAAGTAATAATCAGGCTTTTGAATTGTTATCAAAAAACTGCCAAGCATCGTGTTCGGTATACGTTGCGTCAAATGTTAGGTTCACACTACCAATAGGGTTGCCAGCCTAACTCTATAATAAAGTATTGTATGTTATTTGAGGAAATTTATTTATACTATATGTACTTTATGAGAAAAATAAAGTACACGAAAATACTTTATTTTGCATAATCTGCGATTCAAAAATTTTTGGTCGTACGCATTTTTGCGTGAAATTAACATTTTTTCTTATAACCAATTTTCTTATGGAGTAGTACAATATTTAGATTGAGTGATCGTTTTTTGTTTGTCAAATTGCAGATATCTGTCAAAGATTGTTTAGTTTTCACTTTTTTACGCCGACTTTAATTCCTCTCGCTCCATCATAAAGGTCAGTGAGGAAAATGACCTTTATTTCGAAACTACGTATTATTTTCTACATTTTATAGCCAATGTACTTTAATTGCTTAATGACAACCCTATAAATATTAATGACAATCCTAACTGCGAATGTGTGTGTTGGGATACAATAATTGCACTCTATAACATACAGACGCAGACGTGTAATATTACGTATGAGTTGTGCGTAATAAGCAATTTACATTGGCAAAACATTATTAACCTTTTATATGTCTCAATTACTTAGTGATGCAAAATGCATACGCAATGAATGAACAGAAACTACGTCGGTTTCGATCATATTATTTAAATAGTAACCACACCCATTATAACAGAAATGATAAACGCCGGGATGTTTTAATATGAGTCTAGTTTAATAAGAGTGATTCCTTTATCCAAGGTATATCAACTTAGTTCTCAGGCGCAGCAATGAAGTAGGATCTATGGTAGAATAATACAAAGTAATACAAAAAAGACAAACCCGCTGAATTTCTTGCCGGATCTTCTCGTTTGAGATCGTGTTCCAATCTAGTGGTAGAAGTGTCAATTACAAAAAATATTGTAACTGACAATTTGTAAGTGACATTTCATTTCATTTATTTTTAGGTTCGTAATAATGTGATAGTCACGACGTGCAATCATTCAGGTCAATCAATCTGCATTTTCCTTTAGGACTGTGATTCCATAAATAAAAAATCATGCAATCTCACACCAATGCTCCATGTACAGTTGGAAACGACCCCAAATAGGACAAGTTGTAACGTTGCCTCTATGGACATTATTTATCACTTTTTTCATAATAACTTGATATAGACACCCTCAACCAATAAAAACACTTTATAGTTAATCTTCGTGATTCATTGTTCTTTCGATTTGATTGTTAAGGAACGGTCGCTCGATTACAATAGTTCTTTCATTATCAAAAGGGCACGATAATGTAAAATTTAAACGATAAAACAACGAGGAAACATTAGTTCTTATTGAACATAATCTAAACTGATTCGCTCAAGAAAGAGACATCTCATTTACAATTTTAATATACTAGGTACGATTATGCGATGTCGTGGGTGGACCTTACGAGTATTGTTCTTATCCCGTTATTCGTAGTTCCGTATCTGGGTGTCTATTCTGCACGCACGAAATTAACGCATGCATGTTTAATCCGAACCTTTCGGCGAAATTCGGATTACTTACAAATGATGTCTATGCATGAGTCAAATGGTCTTGATAAAGTGAACCTGATCGTGTACGGTCTAAAGCCCGGTGTCTCTACAGACACTGAACATGGCAGACACGTGCCGTGGCAGACAAAATTCTATTCAATGTGTAAGTGATTATAAGTTTTTCCGTAATAACTGTATTTTACACTTGTTTCCTCGGAGAGTTAAATCAAGTTTACTTTTAAACGGATCTGAAATATAAAATACATTATAATTACAAGACCTACTAATCAATGATGTCTTTAAATCCAAAGGGCTTTATGGACATCACTGATTACTACAATATAAGTTATTAACAATAATTAAAATAATAATAATAATTAAATGATATTAATGCGGGCAACAGAATGATCAAAATCGTGCCTAAGCCACGAATAATTTTTATCAAGCGGCATTTGCTTAGGGTTTGCGTTAGGGTTGCCACCTCTTTTTCCGCAATTAAAGTACACGGACTATAAAAGGTAAAAAAGTACATTGTTTCAAAATAGAGTACGATTTTCCTTATTTTTTCGGCCCGAAACAACTTTAGGATGAAGCGAGAGAACTCAGCGGAAAAAATAGGTTAATCTCAATAATCTTTGACACTTGTGATTCTGTAATTTGACGAGCAAAAAAGTTCAACCATCCGCTAAATAAATATTTATGAATATGAATTTCGATACGATTCAGATTGAATATGGTCATAGGACGTAGATAAAGAAATAATAAATACGATATACTTATTGTATAGAAGTTTATTATGCTTAAGATTATAATTTGCGTCATTTCGAACGGCATGGCGTCAATTGTATCATTCAAACTAGTTTTTGTTTATGTCGTCTTATTCTCACCTTTGATAAAACAAGAATCAATATTACAAATTCCTAGCATTAGAGTCTATACACACTAGTATTTAGGAATTTCTGAAAATTTCAAAGTCCCGGGACACGAGACAGCCTACAATCAAAATTCCGGGAATTCCCGGGACTTCGAGACTTAAGATATATTTTGTCTCTTTCTTGCTTTTTTAAGAGGGTACCTGAGACTTTTTTAATTTAATTGAGTTAATTTCTGGTAAAACATCAAAAATCTCAATTCTATATAATTTATTAAACCTTTATCAAACAAAAAAATAATCATAATAACTCTAACATTAATTTCTCTCTTAATAATTGCTTTGTTTATTTCTTTAAATAACACAGAGATTCAATTTTAAGGAATTAAATCTGTTAGTTATAAAACGAACTGTTGTTAAAAGTCATACTTTCTTAATAACTTTACTATTATTTAGTAGTTATTTCTAGTATCTAATCATTGATCATAATCACAACATTGTTAATTGTTATAATCACAGATTTGTTCCATAATGAAATAATCTGAATATAAATAATAAAACAGGTTTATAAATCAGTATTTTAAATCAATCAACCAAAACACTAATTATACTGCTTTGTTAACAAATTCCACAATCTTGTCTCGCTTCGAGTTCGGACATGAAAATCCCGGGACTCGAGACAGCTAAAATTACGTAAAGTCCCGGGACTTCCATACACGAGACGTCCCATGACCCAAACTGTAACATGTGTCAACAATTCAACATCTATGTGTCAACAGTTCAACATCAACCCTTGTAACTAATAATGTCAATTATTTGCATGAATGTTCATATTATATGAAATGTAATATGTATGTATTTTTTATATACTTAAACCTAACGATAAGGCAGACGGGCTACCTGATGTAAAGTAGTCACCGTCGTCTATGGACACTTGCAACACCAGAGGACTCGCCAATGCGTCGCTGTGAAGGAGAGCTCTTTTCGCACCTTTTTTGAAGAGCCCCATGTCATACATGCAACACTCCGGGAATGCCTCAGAAGGAAGTTCATTCCACATCTTGCACGTCCGTGGCAAAAATGAGCGTGCAAACCGAAGCGTGGAGGACCGCCATGAGTCCTCATCCTTCGGCGAGTGGTGCGGTGGAGAAAAGGCGACGTAGGCACCAAATCAAAAAGTTCTTCAGAACACTCACCATTGTAAAGCCGGTAGAACACGCAGAGAGAGCCTATGTCCCTCCGCAGACTCAAGGGTTCTAACCGATCGAAAAATGTTTAAATAATAATATGTTTAAATAATAAGAACATATTATCATATATCACATATTATCCAATTGTCACCTACCGATGTTGAAATGCGTGACAGTACGAATAGAAGCGCCGGTGTCATCTTGGTCTTTTAAAAATCTGAAAATTTCGATATAACTTATGTTAGCTCTACTTTTGGGTACTTCCACACACATTATGTCATTATATCATGTATTAGTGTGTGGATAAATTGATAACAATATTGATTTCCTACGGAACATACATTTTAAAGTTAAACTGATAAAGTGAAGGTTTTAATGGGACGAGAAGTGGTTATCAGTGGGTTAGATTTTATGGACTTAGACCTTTAGTAATAGAAAAAAGTGAATTAAAAAATGTATTGCCATGGACCACGAGGAAAAATATGTCTTAAATCACCAAAAAAGTACCAAGTTCTTAAGTACTTTAAAAGTTACTAATCTATTAAGCATGTGAATACTTTTAATAACCTGTTACTCTAATTCTTACCTAACTTGACCGATTTAGTATCGTAATTTGCAAAAATACATTGACAATTTAAACTTATTAAACATACTATTTGTAATCTCCCCGCTTCGTTCAATTAAGACTTTTTATTAGAATAATATTTTTTCAAAAATATCACTAAATTATCGTTTCAGATGTTTTTATTTTACGTGTTTTAAGGAAGAATATGCTTAGTATCAGTAAGTAGTAAGAACAGCTTAAGCGGTTTTTTATTCATATGGATGAAAATCTTATCATAGTAAGTGTAGCAATTACCACGTACGAGTAATTATAGGCATAGACATGTATACAAAGACGTTAAAAGTTTTTATTCTTTATAATTTAAAAATTATAACAAAAAATATAAGGAAAAGGGAAAAACCCGACTGATAAAACTGAAATTAGCAGTCGGGTATTTTGTTTTTATACGGTTTTTAGGAGTAAGCGTCAAAATAGTTACATAAGCGTTGTAATATATACATATATTTTTAATGATCTATTTACTAACTTTCATTTAATAGCCATATTTTTATTATAAATAAAAAAATATTCCTTAAAGTCCTGAGATCTAAAGAAAGGGTCTCCCCTTCAGATCTCAGGCGCCATGTTTAAAAATTATATCGCCTGTATGACATATGTTACAATCCGTCAAGCCGTTTGAGATGTAGGGCGTGCCTAAGACATGAACACACGTACATACATACGTTCGAAAAATATTACCCACCTTCTGACGCAGTTAGGTCAAAACTTACCTAAATAATAAAAAATTACCATTTCCTGTAGTTTTGAGATTTTCAGAGATTACATATATTGTGTCAGTTATAATGAACGTAACATTAAACCTTGAAATATAAATACGATATCAGACCGAAGATATTTTTATCATGAATCTATAGGTTATCGGACCAAGCTGGGACATTCGATAAGATATTTTGATGTTAAGGACAGACAGATCAGCTGCAAAATTGTATCTTGTGATTTTATTATATCTAAACATACATAATAAATTAATGACAACGAATATATTTCAAGGTGGTAGAACTCTCTGTGGTTCGACTCCGGAAGCACCACCGCCACATCTATTTCAGCCGACTAACAGCAGTGTTATACTCTGCTGTGTTCTGGTCTGAAGTAAGTGGTAAGGGAGACACATTTATTCGAGGCTATCCAACTTAGTCTTCAGGTATCCCTGAACGCATCTGTGGTCAGATAGCACTCAAATCTTATCTGGGGTTGACCCCTGTGTTGACCCCTCTGGGGGTGTCTATGGGTGGCAATTACAATAAAAAGAACTTCTTGCTTGAAATTTTAATAGTATTAAAACAATACGGGGTGACAATTATTATCAAGTAGTATTCAAATGCGCTGCGGTGCACCAATAAAATGAAAGTAATTAGACCGGTTCATAAATAAAAATGAGGTAATTTCATTGTCATTGTTCCTACTCCACACATACTTAAGAAAAAAATAAATGGACAATGTATTTTTATCGAGGCATATATTTAAATTTAATAGATATATTGTTTGACGCTGTAAGTATTCTTGATTAACCTTTTTATATAAAGCTGAAGTGGTAAACAAGTACGTAGTCCGCCAGTTGGCAAATGGTCACTGCTGTCCATGGACACCTGCATATGTCACATGGATGACTCCACCTGATCAGAGGTTGTACCGGAAGTCAATCACAGATGCCTCGTATTTAAGTCAACCGGCATTCACACCCTTCCACCTAAGTATATTCAATATATAGGAAGATATATTATTTTCAAAGTCTATAAAATGCAGTATAATTAGAATAAAATAAATAAAGATAAAAAAATCTGTTCTATTCCATCCATTCATCAGCTTTTCGAGGTTCACTGCTGGACGTAGTTCTCCCCTAAACGGCGCCACTCCATCCGGTCCTATGCCTTCTGAATCCAACGGTTCCCCGCTGTCTTCTTCAGGTCATCGGTCACAGTCGGAGGACTTATTAATTCGATTATCATATTCAAATTCATTAAAAATGTATTAAAATTGTAACGTTAAATATTACATAAATAATAGTAACATTAATTACATTACCTAATCAATTATACGGAGAATTAAGGTTGCATGTAATAGTTTTGAAATGTAATAGTTTAGTTATTACGTTATTAGGGCATAGAATATTTTCTAGGAGTTGCCAGCACGTATTGAAGTCAAAATAGAGCATTCAATTTAAATGTATCTCGAAAATATTAGGCGTCCGACAATATTAGACATGTATAACAAAATAATATGTATGTGATAGAATTTAATGAGTTAGGAAATATATTTATCGCAGTAGAACAAGTGATTTTTTGTAACTGAAAATAAAATTTGTTTTTGTATAAGATGGTTGTGGTAAACGAGCATGCAGATTCTGATGGTAAGTAGTTTCTGCCGCCTATGGACATTTGTAACCAACTTAATCTAGAACAAGGATTCTTTCTGAACTGAATTACAGATGCGTTGCTACTCTCAAGAACTGAGATGGTCGTCCATATGAAATTGAGCCCGGTACCGCATCCTTCCACAGAATTGTAATGATCGCTTCGCGTTATAAATGGTAGTGGAGGTGGAAATTCTCCGGTCATACCACACTCCTTCTACAATGTTGAAATGATAATTTGTAACATATTTTTCTCTTTAAGGTGCACCCCCGTTGCCATCCTCAACCCTTACGAAGAAGAACTCGTCCCGAAGGAACGCGTGGGGGAACCTCTCGTACGCAGATCTCATTACACAGGCCATCACCTCAGCGCAGGACAATAGACTCACCCTCTCGCAAATATATGAGTGGATGGTCCAAAATGTGCCATACTTCAAGGATAAGGGAGACAGCAACTCCTCCGCCGGATGGAAGGTCAGTGATGATATTTTTCCACAAAACCCTTTTAGAGTCCCGTACACAGAGCTACAAAAGGAAATCCTATTACTGAGCCTCCTCTGTCTGCCTTTGTGACACAAGGTTCTATCTATTTTTTTACCTATATTGACGAATTCTAAAAATAAAAAAGTTAAAAATAAAGGGAAGTCTCCACATAGGCAACCGATCTTTAACGTTTTTCTTGTCGTTCGATTAATAAATAATAGGCACACCTGGTAATCGGGAACTAATTTAAATTACATGATTTAGACTTAATATATTATATTCCTCGTAATTAATGTTTACGGTAAGTGCCTGACTGAAATACTCAAAAATATTTTCGTATACAAAAGTATGTAAAAGCATTCTTTTAAAAGTAATACCAAAAAATGTATTTCTTGGAAATATCTTGTTGTACGTGCATAATGCATACAAAGCATATATACATATGAGTTCATCGGTATAATTTTGTAGCGGTTTTAATCTTAATCTAGACTAATGTTCATTTCTATGCTTAAATGGCATCCGTTCACCTTAAATATATTTTTCATTGAATGGAAAACTACCAAATTAATGATTAATTTTAATACAAGGTGACGCTGGCGTTGATATATAATATTACATATTATGTGGATAAACATGAATGATTTAGTAGAATAGTAGAAATACAATACACCTAATAGAAATTCTAGTTCACAAATTATATTTGGTAGACATTATGTTTCGAATGCGGCTTGAAACAAATGAGAAGGCAACTTATCAAAAAGCATAGTATCTTAATTGCGAACAAACTTCAGTTTATGTCATCAATAAGTGAGTGAAGGCAGCAGTAATCGCTCATGTACGTGGTATTTTTATTTTATAACATGACTCGTATGATTTAATATTATACAAATAAATTTAGGAATACCATTAAATTGGATTGCATTCTAAGACATCTCAAATTATGAATTTCAAACGTCATCATGTTCCATAAAAATGTTTTTATAAATATTTCCTACATTGAAAGTAATATATTTAACTCAATGCTTTCATTTTCATTTAATCCGTTCAAAGCCATTTTCGAGAACCAATAACATAAATAAGTATACAAGTAGCCTATATATCTATACATATAATTGCTCAGATAAAACCTTCAAAGGAAAATCTCACGTTCATTTACGTTGCGTACCTACTGAGTAAAATTTTACTGAAACAAAGTTCAACGAAGAATTTAAACTGCAAATCTCAGCACTGATATTCAAATGGCCGCAAGATTCGAATGCCCGCGAGCAGTTTTCTACGGAAACATTTTTAAGGGCATTCTTAACATGAATCACTTGGCGGGTGTCCATTACGATCCAGCGTGGCGTCTCGCCACTGATCCAATGTTGGCTACCGGGAAATTTAGAGCTGAACATTTAACTAGTATGAATCGACTCACAATCATTTCAAGCGACCACGTATTCCTCGGGAGTAGCAAGGCATCTGTGATTGTTTTCAGATAGATCCCCTGTTTTATATAAAGTGGCCGATGTCCATGTGCAGCAATGACTGCAGCATACTGTTACGTCGCGGCGGAAGGGTACCGCTTACCTTAGTCAGACCCTTTATTCGATTGACTATCTAGTTTTTTACAAGATTTAAATTATTAAGTCTGTGATTTCCATCACCACTTTAGCCATCTAATAACTGACTGAACCGATTATGATAAAACATGTTTAAGACCCAGCACCTGGGAACCTGCTGTCTAACAAAAAAAAAACGCATCCAAATCGATTCATTCGTCGAGGAGCTACGTTTCCACAGAGAGACACACAGACAGATAGACAGACAGACAGACATAGCAGTCAAACTTACAACACCCCTCTCTTTGCGTCGGGTGTTAAAAACAACTGAATTCAATTAAAAGGACTGAAATGTATTAACTGTAATAACTTTATATTTAAATATTATTTTTATGGTTATTCTCTCTGCTTCACGTCTAGAACTGTAATGAGTATGTTAATCTAGGTCATATATATTATCTATGTGCTAAATTTAAGCGAAATCCGACCAGAAATTTTTGCGTGAAAGAGCAACTAATATTCATACATTCACCTACTCTACCTAAGGTAGAGTAGGTGGAAGGTATTACAAGTAATGTTACATTTTTAACACGAGTGAATCAGCGGGACACAGTAAGTATTCACTAAAAATCTAAATGCATTTTTAATTTATGAATGCAATTAAAAGATTAAGAAGTAACTAAGATTAATGATAACTGTAGTAAGTTTTCCACTTTCGTAATAGTAACGGTTTAAGATAACAGATTAAACGATACGACAATATTTGTGAATCTGATAAATAGATGTCTTACTGTATGTAAATGTACGTGAACAGAGAGGTACTAGTGCTGTTGATAAAATATAATAAAATGTAATAGTAAGTAAAACAATGGTTTTCTTTAGAATCGTTGTAATTTGAAACTCGATGAAAAGAGAATGCTTTACGTAAGCAGTTGGCGGCACTACAACTAGATGGTGCTGTAACACTTTCTGAATCACGCTAACGATTTTATTTCGTAACTTGTAGAAGAAGTTAAGTTTGGTGCATGCGAAATAAGTTGTCCGAATATGGGCTGCAATTATTACTTAATACATTTTTCAAAAAGCATAAGTCTTAATACCCTTATGCTCAGAAATATTGTATTATTTATCATACGAATACGAATATATGTGAATTGCACACACACACACATATTTCTATTGTAAAATTAATTAATTAATATTCTGTAATTTTCAAATTATTCAATCACAGTTTAAATGTCCCTTTGATAACAGAAATTTAATTAATTGCTTTGTATGTGTTGAGTTACAATCCTCCAATACTGTTAAATATTGGAGAACCTTATTTCGTGTAAGGGTACTTAACGTTAGCGAAATTTATATAATATCAAAGTAGCAACCGAATATTCTTTTGATGGTAAATAGCCACTGTCAATCATGCACATCTGTAATCAAACCCAGTAAGATTAGTATTACCGGATATTGACCAGAGATGCCTTGCTAACTCAGAAGACTCTCTAAACACGCAATATATGTATATTTATGTTATTTATACAATATGCTTCTTTTTGCAAAATTGATATTGAACATAAATAAAGAGGTTAAAAATCATTTATTTCTATATATCTATTTATAAATAATTTACGTCTAATTTGAAATTTGAAAAAACCCTAATCATTGAGACCAGTGCTTTTTTGCGACGTTGTCCATCGATTATGATTTCCTTCACATAGTCAACGCAATGCGACCCCAATCCTAGGGGAAGGGCTATGGTCAGCCATGTAACTTTTAAAGCTTGGTACATGGATGAAAAATCTCATAAATTAAAACAGTTGTGGCTCATATTATTTTTATTATCAATCCTTTGTACCCCGTTATTTTTATATTATCGTTATAAGCAACATTTACAATTTCTTCACCTGTCCCATGATAAATCCCTTCGCTCTGGCTCTGTATACTCCCTCCCATTCTCCTTCGTTCTACAAGAAATCCTTCACCGTAATAGCTATCCGTCTCTGGAACTTCCTTCCTTTATCAATACGTAATGCACAATCCTTGTTAATACCTACAACTCTAACTGCCTTCATTTCAGTTGTGTTCTTTAATCTCCTCATATGCACCCTACCTATATTTGATTCATCCGTACTATAACTTCGCACCGTAAGGTTGTCTGAAAGAAATCGCTGATTAGCGATAAGACCGCCTTTTGTATTGTTTTAAAAATGTATTTTCTATCGTTGTTTTTGTTTTGTTGGGTACAATAAAGTGTGTTATTATTATTATCGTAATTTAAAGAAGCTTATCGTAAAAAAGGAATTATTTTAGTATGTGACACGTTATATAGATAATTTCAAATTTAAATATATACATTCGTTACTTATACAATTTTTTACTCCAAAATTGTAGTTTATTTCTATAAAACAGAGAATTCTCTAAGAGGATGTAAGGTCTAAAGTCGCATAGGGTATTTCTCACTACCACCAAGAGTGAAACGGTGGAAATTACTATCAACTAATACGTTTACCCTATATTTATTCGATTTATACAAATAATAGCTATTAAAGAAACAATACAATGAATTCATCAAGACTGTAGCATCAATAAATAGTGTCTAACGTTATGACCATCCTACTACCAATCGATATAACACATATAAGAGTATAAATAGCGTGAGTAGTTAAATATTGATATCGAGATAAACATAATTAAATGCGTTGGCTCGTCGCTAAACAGTTTGAACTCACGCCACGGGCGATTTCCGCGTTCTGTACTCGCTGGCAATTAACTGCGTCAGGGTTGCCAACTCTGATTAGGAAAACAAACAAAAATATTTAAAAAACATTTAGACCATTCAATTTCGACACTTCTTTCTTCAAAATAAAACATTTTATTGTGAAGTAATGTAGGTTAAAAGTCTAAATATTTTATATATACCTTTAGCGGAAAGATTCGCCAGACAAACCATCGCATAGTCTGGACTACTAAAGGTAGAACCATGATATTTGGACATTAGTTTCATTTTTTGATGTTGGCACTCACTTAGAAAGGTTTTTTTTTTATAGGTACCTAAAAGGATTAAATAAGAGTTATACAATTTGAAATGTGAATCTGATTTAAAAAACCTGGAAATTTTGAGGCATACGTTATCAATAGTATTTGGTTTTCTGGTTTTCAATGATACTTCACCTTTTTTTTTGGAATCCGACACCGAGATGTGTAAAATAAAAGATGAAAATTTATTACACTTGGTATGTTATAGTTGACATGTACGAAGGCGCAGGCAAAGGTTAATATTGAATAATCGAATTAGATCGAATATAGGAATCTATATTTAGTTGGAACAATAATATATCAAGGATAGTCAAATTTATATTGATAACGAGCTTCCCTAATGATAGGTACAAAAGTCATCACCGTGCCGTGTATCAAATAATTAATACCGAAATTTTAATTTATATTATTAAATATTATTTTAATGTTAGGTGCGGATAATTCTTAACAATATTATTTTTGTACACATAAAATGTAATTATAATTACTATTTATGTAAAATTATTATGATTGAATAATTATGTAACGGTATAAAAAATTGCGTTTACTGTTTATAAAAAGCCCGGTAATCTGTATAGAATTAAAAATTAAATTTTTCAAGTTTCATTACCATTCCTATTTTATTTAGATAATGAGGGATGAACATCACTGGTTGATATCGAAAACCGAAAGTCGAAATGTGAGGCCAATGCACAAATAATAAAGAATCCCTATTTATGCATCACATTATGATGTTTACAAAACAAATATATGTAAATTTTCGGTTATTTAATGTTAACATTAAAGAAACAGTTACTTCATCCAAACAGCTATTAAACATTAACATTAACGTAAACGTAACGAAACAAAACCTGTTGTAAGTAATGAAAAACTAATCTATGGACGAATAGGACAATAATAAAAAATACATTTATAATAATATGTATATTTATGTACAAAAATTTTACATGAAGATGAACTCAAGTTCATCGTCTACCCATTATTGTCCCACTGCTGGGCACGGGTCTTCTCTCAGATTGATAGAGGTTTATCACTTGGCCAACGCAGACTATCTCAGATTGAGATAGTCAACTGCGTTGGCCAAGTGTGAATTTGTAACTCAAGTTATTTAAACGAAACTTGTGCAAAATGCATGTGAATTTATATGTATATATTTTTAAAAAGTTTTTTTTTTTATATTACCTCTAAGTTTTTGATATTTTTGTTTTAAATTTGAAACATCTACCGCCATTTCTTACCATCACCAAGGGTTAGCTAATAAATGCCAAAAGATATTAAAGTCGCGCTTTGTAATCCTAGGGATTTTCAATAAACAATAAATAAATAAGGGATGTTATAGAGTATCCGTTACCGAAACTATTAGTTATCCGAAATAAAAGAATATCAGTCACCGTAACCCTATCCGATATAAAAGTTTCGGATATGTTTCGAGACATGTCCTTTTTTATATTAAATAACACTTAAAATTTATTAGGTAACTATAATAATAACTGATATGAATTATTGTTATAGCAAATAATCATTGTATGTAATATGTAATCACATAGAAATCAAACCAAATGATTACCGATTTGTATTTTTATACTAACGGATAACCCGAAATAGTTACATATCCGCAACCATATCCGAAATTCGTATTCAGATACGAAATTTCATATCCACATCGTTGAAATAAATACAATACGACGCGCCGGCAACCCTGTTTATCAAGAATTATTAATTATATATTCACTTTTAGGTCGGAGCATGCGGTCATAACATGTACTATATTCGTCATTATAATCATTGGTGTGGTTTTGCGGCTTACAGTGAAGTATTTAAAACTAAAACCCGATAACGTATTTCAACGGTATATTATGTATAAATAAGTATAATAAAACTATATCAAATTACGTAATTATGCATTGCATTTCGTCGTTTAAGTTCTAGCACCGCGTAAGTGGCGGTAATGACATTTTGAAAATAGTCGACATTGGAATCGAAATACGCGTCGCTTCGACCAAACCAAGAATAAAAGTACAACACAAAAATATCTTTAACTTATGGAAAATTAAAAATACAAAATGAAACTTTAGTTGCGTCTAAATAAAATTATTCGGTTTTTGTCTCTCCAAAACTTTTGTCAAAAATGACTTACGCGTTGATAGTACTTAAACGACGATATACAAATACTATTGAAGTTTTATTTTTTTTCGTTTTATTATAACATTTATTTTTCTTGTACTCGTATGCATATTAGCACGATATCGAAATATAATGAATGTTTTCTTAGTACTGAACGGATTTTAACAACACTTCCATGCAATGATATACATTGAAGGAGACTTGATTTCTAGTGAGTAAAATAGATCTAATTTTACTCCCTTCGTCTTTTAAATCACGTGTTAGTTACAATTGTACCTACTTTTTAAAAAATTGACAATAAATATACTGATGCCGAATAGATAACTTCTGGTTGGTCTTATTTTCTTACTTTGGGAAATCGGTAAAAATAAATCTTTGCGCTAAAATACATGGCACCAAAAATCAAATTAAAAAATATTAAATAAAGATCAATGTCCCAATCAGATGACCATACGTATATATTATCTTGTATTATTTATCGAAATATAAAATATTATTTTGTGATACTGACCTATAAGTTAATTTAGTTTTAAAAATAAATTACCGGTCTTACGGATATTGAATGCCGATATTTCTTACTTCTTTTCATTTTCTTCGGTTTGGTGTTGTTTTTCAAGACATACACGCAATGCTCATTATAAAACGTAAGTTAATTATGACATTACTATAACATAATATTGATAACAAATTTAAACTTATATTTGCATTACAATTTTATTTATAACTGTTTAAACTTTTTTTTCAATTAATCTTATCTTATCTTAATACGTAAACCGTACAATTTATTAATAAAGTAAACCTAAAATTTAAATGTGTTGTTGGCGTGTTCGATTTGAGTTAAGAAAAATGTATTGTTTGAAAGAATTCACTTGTAAATTTTCTAATCTTTTTAAAGTGACCTCATAATTTTCTGCATTTTTAAATCCAAATAATCATCCTCAGTCACATTCATCTACTGCGTAGTAATATAAAGATACGAATTAGCAGCAACTATGCGATATTGTCAAACAATCGTCCGATATTCGTTTGCGCATGAATTAGGTGACGTAATCTGTTAAGCTCGTTATATAGAAAAAACCGAGTACCGAGTGAATAGGGGAAAGACTTATAGTTTTATTTCTTAGAAGCGCTACGCATTTTGGTCGAATTGCGCAGTGGCGCTCGTTATCTCAATCCGAACCGCGACACGACCGATATAAATGATAATAAAAACACTACACACTCCAATCCCGAACGCCATCGGCCACACGTTCTCATACTCAACGTCCATTACTTTTATCCGAGCAAAACTTGGAATGCAAAAATGATAAAAGCGGCGATGGAACGCGTAATAGAAAAATTATCAATTCTCGGCCACACGTCGTTGACACGCCCTCGCTTAAGCGAATTGAATGAGAAATACAGCGAACTGCTTTAAATATTTCATTTCAATAACCAGCATTAGATACAATTGAACGGTTATACAACTCGCTGATGATTATCTTAACGCTTCGAACTTGGTGACCTTCGGAAGCTTACCCGTGGCATTGATTAATATTTACGCATACAATACCCATTCAGGCGCCGCGAATGCAACCGTAAATTTCAAAACTTATTACTTTTGCATACAGTTTAAAATTCTCTGCGCGTAAATCGTGTCATCGTGTGCTTAGCTAATTAGCAACGTGTTGAATCGTGTGTCACGTTTTCACATGCAGCCATTTGTATGACGTGGGAAAGGGACGGCCGATGTGCCATCTCGTAAGGTGAATGAATTGTAAATTACTGAACATGTGCTCACTTACTTCAGCCAATAATACGTTTTTGTTTTCCACATGCAAATAGGATTATTATTTTTTGAAATATTACAGACATTTATACGATTTTTTGTAGTTTACAAGTTTTTTTAATTATTAAAAGTATTTACAAGTATTGAATGTCTACATTTGCTCGAAACATACATGAAGTAACAGAAAAAATCATTTTTCAGTAGATATGTATATAGCTTAAAATTCTACGAAAATATTTTGAAATTACATATCAGTTTACATATTGTTAATAGAAGGCATTAAAATCTTAACTTAAGTCAATTTGTCAGGTTAACTCATAATCATACAGAAAAAGACCAAGTCTATCCTCATACCTAAAATTACTAATACATAAAAAGGCAACGCACAAATTAAAAGCTAAGGATTGTGTTTCTTGTATCTGAAATCTAAATCCTTATCTGTATTCTAATGAAATATAAATCACTCGGGATAAACATACTAATATCAAAGCAGCTCCTGATTCTATAAATAGACGTTCGGATACGAATTTGTACGTTATCGTGATAATATTTTGAGTTACTTCGAGACGGCTTAATAGTCAGTGAATTAGGTCTGATTGAGGCAACGTCATTTAACCTTGGTAGGTAGTAGAAGTGTAGTTCGACCGGAGTGGTACCTCCATCACACCTATATATAACGTGAAGCAGTTTTTGCGTTTCGGTGGAAAGGTGTGGTTGCCGGCTATCTTACATGTGAGGCGACAGACTTAGTCTACGAGAGTAGCAACGCGTCTATGACCGACTTCAGATTGAATCCCTGTTCCATGTGAAGTTGCTTACGTATATCCTACATATTTACCATCAGGTGAGTATGCTCGTTTGCTACTTAATTTTGATAAAAAAAACACGTAGGTAAATGTACTATTAAATAATATAATAGTAAAAATGAAAATTGAAAATGTTTGTACATTTTCGTTTGTCTACATGAAAATTCATATGTACACAACCATATATGCATGCCCTATAATAAATGGGTAAATTTCGATATCCGAAGTAAGTTCTTCTGTTTACAGTCCATGAACATATTGTACTTCCTTCTTTTCAAGGAATATTACGCGCAACAACTATTATATTTATTTCAGTTTAATTTTGGTTATTCAACGTTTAATTATTGTTATGAAGGGGCATATATACGTACAATGAAAGTCATTAAGATAAAGAAATAAATATTAGTTTAAACTTAAAGAACACGCTTTTGAAACAAACTGGACGCCACTATTTAACTAGTTTATTAGAGAACAATCTATTAAAAAACTATTTTAAGAACATCACGCTATGAACACTAAAAGTAAATATAGTAAAAAATTACACGGGAAATAGAAGAATAAAGGAACACTTAGTAAAAATATTGGAAAGGTGTTATAAAATATACTTATAGGTATCACAACCGTTCCGTATGGCGCCGACTGAGCGTCTAAGCCTCGCGGCATGGTATCTCGCAGCCAGTACTTCCAGATCGTGATTATAAAATTACAGTATTTCTTACAAATAATAACTGTATTTTGTACAAAATTACAGTACTTACTTACTTACTCCTCTGGCACAGCGACCCAAAGTGTGTCTTAGCCTCCGATACAAGAGAACGCCATCTTTTTCTGTCTTGCGCCGCCTCTTGCCAGTCCGCAACAAACTGTTGAAGGGAAATTTACGTTGAAAAAAGGTCATCTAGTTTAACAATTTTCTCTGCAATTTGACGACTAAAAAAGGTAATTCCTCGATCAAATTTCGAATTAAACTGGTATCTATACTGGTATAACTGAATCTATATAAATGAATCGCTGAATGTATTGCTAAGCGCAAATCTCGAGAGCAGCTGAACCGATTTCGCTAATTCTTTTTTATAATATTCCTTGAAGTACGAGGATGGTTCTTACGGAGAGAAAAATTAAAAAATGCCTAAAAAAGTCAAAAAACAACACTTTTCTACATTCCCATGCAAACAATTCGTACTAATACTTAAAAATCAATTTGAACTTTTATACCATACCATAAAGTTTAAGTGTCAGTGGAGGGGTTCCGGGAAGGCAAAACAATTGAGTGACGTTAGTCACAATATAGATAACAAACAGTAGTCCGACTCCATCATATAAACGGACGAATCGGTGCACGCACACATGCAAATATCGTTTACGCGGCCGCTCAACATGGTTCGATGTGCAAAGCAAGCGCAGTGTCTATCTATATCAATATATTAAAAATGTGATGGTGTGTGTCTGTTACCCAATCACGCAAGAACCACTGGTCCGATGTGCAAGAATTTTTGCATGGATATAGCTTATTTAACTGGTCAGTCTATAGGCTACCTTTGTATTCGATATTTTTCGCTATTTAAAGATGGCGACTACGTTAGTGACGTCACTGCACCCTTTGGTTTCAGACTCGTATTGCCGTTTTAAATAAAAAGGGAACGTAAAATAATAGCAAACTTTCGATGGCATATACGAGGTCAACATTTAATTTTCTAGAAGCACTGCTTGCAGCTATTGGCATTTGCTAAATCTGAACCGTTTCGCAGATATTTCACACATTATTATTTTAAATTTTGTTATATGCAATATTCGGTTCCTGCTTAGTAAATACAATTTAGTATTTACTTATTTCTTCATTCAAATAAAAATAGAGAAATAAAAAAAGAAACATTGGAACTCTATGAGTGCCGACAGCTTTGACAATGTATCTATGTGCATATATAATATATACAATATATGTATATACAGAGTTGTCGGTTACGGTAACAGTTTCGCGATTTCAATGGTTTCTTTTTGCTCATCTCAAAAAACGCACAGCGCGCTTAAAGAAGTTTCCAAATCAAAAAATTAACACGAGCTAAAACCTTAACATTTCCTAACATGTAATAAACACATAATGTCAGTTAATGTAGACTCTACTAAATTAGTAGATCTACAATGTAGATCAATATGAAGCAACCTCAAAATATTTCTAGATCAAAATAATACTATAGATGATATTGCCGGATATGGAAATAAAGGTGATGTTAGGTGCAAAAATTCGTATTCGCCGTATCGATGTCGCGAGGGTCCAGGTGAATAGCAAATGAACGCTACCGTTACTCAGGACCGTTAGTACGCCTCCGCGATCTCGTGTCCTTACGCGTTGACAGGTTTAAAAGCTGTAGCTACCTTTCAGTTATCTTCTTTTCTGTCCAAATCAACTTCGTTATTACTATCTAATTCCATTAACATGTAACGTCCATTTATACGTTTAATATCAACAGCTTTTATTTATACGCTATATTTATTTTACTCTATTCCACTGAGATTTAGCACCAACATACAGAATAAATATATTTTGAGTAGGTATTTGCCGATCAGGCAAAGGACTATTCTTTAAACACTTCCATCCAGGTTGTTACAAAAATCCTTCAAGATAAATGTGACTAATTCTTAGAGGTTTACGATTTAACAGAATATCAATTACGCGAAGCACGTAAATAATTTAAAATAAATTAGTACCTAAATACGTTTAAATGATGACAATAGAGGTATAACACTATTCGTTATATTCTTCTAAAATCTTAAATAACCTTTACGTCGAATTCAACTACTCGAATGCGTCAGTTGTGATAAATATGGTTCAGTCAATGCGTTCGCTCCCAGTGTGGTGTTATTTTTCGATAACTGCCCACGCACTGGTCAGAGCAGTTACACCTCAGCTTATGTCTGAATATGGCCAGACTGATAGTTCTTAGTAAGGCATGAGTGTTTCTATTGTTATTTGCAGTGGTCTGTTAAATTGTATGCAATTCTTTAACAATCAATTTCATGAATTGCTATTTTCTTGATTTTATCGGATTTGATTTAAAGATTTTGCAGCTCATATATGCACATCTCTAGGGTATGCCGATTATTTTGCAAAGCGTTATTACCTAGTATTAGTATACGACGAGTGTATACCTACTAGCCATTAGTACTATATATTTTGCTACGCAAAATAGTTTATTTCTGTTACAATTGATTTTATACGCTTATTATTTTAATTTTTTTCTTATGTTCGCTGGAGGAAATAGCTATTCAAATTTAATTGATGTAGTATTAAATACAAATTGTCTATTATACAAGCATTTAATTTGAGACTCGAAACCAGCAGTAGATTAAAATTATAGAAATGATCTGCTGATAATCAAATATGACAACATATTCAAGCCGAAATTTTCTGTCTCGGATATCAAAACTTTGAATGAACATTTATTGTAACTAATTCGCGTGGATACAAAGGGAGTCACCAAAACCAGTTCAAATAGACCTGCTTGCAGACTGCATAACTTATCGTATCAATCTCGGGCGACTGTAATTTCCACGAGCATAATAATATAATAACGTCATGAGGACAGAATCTAATCGTTGGAAAATTCCAACTGAGACCTTTCTTAATAAGTAATTGAGGTTACATTGATTTACCCGACGCCATCTTGTACTGATAACGTTGTATTTGCTGAGGCGTATTGTGTGTTTGATAACGGAATGCTGCTATGTGAAGGCCCATTCATATTTTCATTTGAAGAGCAGATAGGCTCTATACCAAGGACTGGAACTATCTCGATCACTAATAATATAAGATGCTACCAGTAGCTTTGTGTGTCAGTTTTGTCTTTGTAGTTCTGTTTAACACAGTTCAGGCGAAATACTCTTCGTAAAGACCCTTAAAACGTCAATAAGGTTTGAATATGGTAAAACTAGATTGGTCAAGTTTTTGGAACGAAGTTCCTTATCGCGCGTTGTGAAAGGGGGCTAGACGGAAAAAATTCTTACGAAAAGTTGTCACGACACTTTTTGCTATAGTAAGCTATTGTAAGCTGTGCGCCGTCGCATGTTTCTCTGTTTGTCTCTCTCTCTCTCTTATAGAAAGCAATTATTGTTTTAAATTATTTTAAATTGTTGTACAAACTAAAAAATTATGGAGTAGAAATTAATGATGAGTCCTTGAAAGACATGTTATATGTATTTATATTATATTATATTAAAATAAAATAAAAAATATTACTTAATTAATCGAAAGGAACTTCGTTCCATCCGGGTGTCCCTTGACACCTCTCAAGTTTTTTTTTTTATAGTACGAAGTAGCAAACGAACCTGCAGCCCACCCGATGGTAAATGGCTACTGCCGCCCATGGACATCTGTAATCAACCCTAGGTAAGATCAAAATCTCACCTAAGGTTAGCCACAGATGCGTTGCTTCCCCTGAGGACTAAGGTGGAATGCCTCGGAAAAGTATGTCTCCCTTACCTTCAGACCAGAACACAACAGCGCATAACACTGCTGTTATAAGGCAGAAATAGGTGTGACGGTGGTTCTTCCGGAGTCGCACCACAAAGAGTTCTGTCACCTTCAAGTACGGTAACATTACTTCTACACCTCATGTTTGCCTTACTGCTCGTCCAAAAATCCATTGCTTGGCACTGGAAACGTCAGCGTTTAATTAATTTTGGCATGATTTTTGGCTAAATTACATGACCTTTGAAGATCATACATGTCACATACAGTTATTTGACTTAATAACGTAGCATTCGGATTGTTTGTATTCCAGATTAAAGAAGTGGTAATGCATAGACACTCCAGACTATTTCTAAGAGGCTTTCTGATTTAATACTAAAGGGTAACAACCAGTGTTTCCAACCCGTAGCTAGGCAATTATCGTAGGATAGCCGTAAAATTATCGTATTTTGAATTATTTGGTCAAAATTATCGTACAACAACGTATGTCGGTACATCCAATTTGACGAGCAAAAAATATTTCACGTCCAAACGTCGTCTCAAATATTTCAGTCCAAACGTTTCTCAAAACATTTGAAACCAAAAAAAAAGTATCTTCCCTGAAACATTCGTAAGACGGTTTGGTTTTGAGACACAAATGATGACCAAAACAATCCTAATCTCAAAATATTCTACGCCCAAAGCAAAAAATGTAATGAAAATTATCGTACAATCGACGTACGATAATAGTGTTCTATCGTACATCGTACGTTACTAAGAAATTATCGTATATGTACGATAATTATCGTACGGTTCCGAAAACTGGTAGTACTTAATATCGGATTGTATACTTGTTTACCATTTCAATTTAAAAAACGTTATCATGATATACAAGAAATATTTATGCAGAAAAGAAATATGTATTTATGTATATTAATTTTATTATTTATTGCAGTAACTAATAGATTTCATTGCCTTGAATTAACTAGTTAGCGACACTTCCTGTATCGTTACGGATCAGGCTATAAGTTAATTAAGACTTCAGCTATTTAATTGATTATAATTGTATAATATACATAATTTTGATATTCTATAATGATTATTTGATTTAATTTAAATACTGTAACTTAATATATTATACATATCAATACAAATAAATAGCGGTCACGTATAAATAAACCTTTTTTTATATAATAGTGTGGTATCCTGGGCCTTCTTAAACATAACATAAACGTTATCTACACTCATAGTCCCACACTAGGATTTTCTCCTGTGTCGTGGGTGCCATGGACACACAAAGACGAATACACAAACACTCAGACCCAGAACAGAAATCTAAATTCATCATTCAGATGTCTGTCTGACCGGGGATCGAAACCGGGGCCCACTGCGTGCCAGACCGGTATGGTGACCGCTCCACCACGTGGGTCGTCACATGCTCTTCTATTCTTTCCACATACTTCTCGCCACCGTAACTGACTTAAGGTTTGTATGCCTTAGATAAATTGACACTTATCTTAGTCTTAATCCCTACTACTATTATAAATGTGAATATAAGATTGTTTGTTACGCTTTCACGCGAAAAGTACTCAACCGATTATCATGAAACTTTGTACACATGTTCTTAGAGATATTAGAAAAAACATAGTAACTTTAAAAAAACTTTAAGATATTTTTTTAATAAAAAAATTATATTCAATTATTTTTTTCAATTATTTTGGCTGACATGATTGTTTGCCAAAAAAATTAAAAACGCGAGCGAAGCCGCAGGTAAAAGCCAGTAATATTATAAACACGAAAATTTGTGAGGATACCAGTATGCTTGTTACTTTTTCACGCAAAAGTAACTGGTTGGATTTCGCTGAAATTTGACCTCTTTTCTTACTTGTAGGTTGCTAACAGACCCAAGATTTTCGTTTGCTGGAAGGGTTTGACCAGCCAGACTTAGGTACTTGCATTTAGATTGAAAGGGGATGGGTGCTAGTAAGTCGTAGTAAAGCCATTAAAAGTGAATCCGTAGTTTCGTATAAAGTTAAGGCCAGGTTCTACTTTAAATATACTGATCTTTGTTTCGGAAGGCCGTCAAGAAGAATTTAATTTGGCATCCAAACTCTATGAATCGTATCATCAATTGAATTGATGAAATACTTTTGATTTGGATACTTTGTTTACGTTGACTTGGACCTCCAAAACCCAGAAAAGTAAAAAAATGTTGTAAAAGTAGGTAAGTTAAAGTCTCTCGTAGGGTCTCTCTCTTCATTTCGTGTACTGTTAAACACTGTCGGTAATACATAGAACACCTTTAATGTTTATTCTTGATCATCAACGAGATAATAAGGAATTAAAGAAAGTAGAAGTCAGTTACATGCTAAGTTTTTTTTTTATATTATGGGAGTAGCAAACGAGCATGCAGTCCACCTGATAGTAAGTGGCTACTACCGCCCATGGACATCTGTAATTAACCCTAGGTACTTAGGAGGACTAAGATGGAATGCCTCGGAAAAGTATGTCTTCCTTACCACACCCTTCCGACTAGAACACAGCAGCGCATAGCACTGCTGTTATGAGGCAGAAATAGGCGGTGGTGCTCCCGGAGTCGAACCACAAAGAGTTCTACCAGCGTCAAATAAGTAAAAATATGATGAAATGTCAAATATTTATGCAGTTGGAGCCAAAAAAAAAAACAAAAATAACATCTATGCATAACATTTAAATCCTAATAACGCATTTATAATTCTATTTATTGTTTACCTAATGTCATGGCCATCTTTAGCTGATTAAATAAATAAGAAAATTTTGCGACGATGTTTGAATAATATTATAGTTTAAATAAAATTTTACTTCAGTGGTTACATTTACTGTCAATATCTAAATTTTTCGTTATCTATTTCATAAACTGATTTTGATTAATTTTAAATTTGAAATAATTTTGTGATACATTTATTTCCTGATAAGATATATAAAATATACGACTCGTTTGTTTATATAAGAGGCTCATTTTTTATGCGCATAAAAGCCTTTGGCCCTTCATTTTCATCAATGTATTTAAACAATAGAATAACAAACAAAACAGTTAATTTTATGAAACATCATAATTCCAAGTAGTGCCTAATTCAGCTTATTTATTTTATCTTATAAATCTCAGATAGCATTTAGATAAAGTCTAAAGTGCTTTTAATCCAATATTTATTTTAATTTGTTATATTGTATGGAAAATATGTATAATATATTTGTTTCTACCGTCTTTGTTTATTAGTAAATTGAAAATTGAAGCACAAAGAGTTCTACAACTTCTTAATTTAGTAAAATTTGGAAGTGGTAGAACTCTTTGCGGTTCGACTCCGGAAGCACCACTGCCATATCTATTTCTGCATAATAACAGCAGTGTTATGCGCTGTTGTATTCTGGTCTGAAGGGTGTGGTAAGGGAGACATACTATTCCGAGGCATTCCATCTTAGTCCTCAAAGGTAGCAACGCATCTGTGGCTAACCTTAGGGGAGACTTTGATCTTACCTAGGGTTGATTACAGGTGTCCATGGGCTGCAGTAGCCACTTACCATCAGGTGGGTTGCATGCTCATTTGATACTTCCATACTATAAAAAAAATATTTAAGGAATTAAATACTGTAGAGACGTAAATTAAAAACATTTGTAGTGATACGTTTTGATATCGTATTTATAATTTGTTACTTATTATGTTACATGAGTTAGTTAAAGAACTATTGTGCTTTATACCGTTTAATTATTTGTACAACAATTCCCCTATAATAGATTTTTATATTTATGTTATGCACATTTGTGCGTTGTTTCATTTTAGCTAGAATTTTTTGTGTACGAGGTAATATTATAATATTACGTTATAATAAAGGCATATAGTGGAATATTAGTTTAGACAAACTATTTAACATAAAAGGATGCGTAGAGGTAAATAAAATTTAATGGAATGAAGTTTCATTTACGTAGAGAAAAACAAAACAAGTTCAATGGGTGTGTAGGAGAGTTATATTTACGGTAATCCCACATTTCCTATCGTCAGAATTTGTACTAGGAATTACCAAGTTCAAAATGAATAAACACCGAGAAAAATAAACCGACCGTTACGATGCATGTTGAAGTAAATCCTTGTTAAAATGTTACGCGTTACGTTTCATATTCAGTAACATAGTAGTGGATTTTTCCTCTAATTTACTTTATTTAAAGCTAAAGATTTAGTTAATTTTTCCGTTTATTTTTTATATATCCTTTAGCTCCATATGCGTCAACAATAACAAAACACTTAATCGTTTTTACTAAACATTGAACGTAAACGCAACAATCAGGCATACGGATCAACTAATGTAACTGCAGTAGGTACTCAATACGATGTTAAAAGAGATCTATGATCATTTAATAAAATAGGCGTGGAATCTTACTAATATAATAAATGCGAAGATTTGTGAGGTAACAAACATACATAAATTGTGTGTTTGTTACTCTTTGTAAAAACTACCGGTATTCGGTAAATTTGGCACAGAGATAGTTTATGACCTCAATTAACACATGGGAGCCCCGAGAATAATCTAGTAATATTTAGAATATATATTATAACCTGTTGGAAGATATCCTCCCATAAATGATGGGACTTGCCGTTGATGTTGATGTTTTAGTGCCTACGTGAAGTGCCTTCGTTTTTTTAATGATTTACAAGTTCTTGACTATACAACAAAGTATAAATATATACTTTGTTGTATAGTCGATTTGCACGCTTGTTTTTGCCACGGATGTGCAAGTTGTGGAACGAGCATCCTCCTGAGGTATTCCCGGAGCGCTATGACATGGGGTTCTTCAAAAAAGGTGCTAAAAGAGCTCTCCTTCAAAGCCGGCGATGCATTGGTGACTCCTGTGGTGTTGCAAATGTCCATAGGCGACGGTGACTAATTTCCATTAGGTAGCCCGTATGCCTTATCGTTAGGTTTAAGTATAAAAAAAAATAGTCCCTGTCGTATTAACAAATCTCTACATCAGGTTGTTGTTGAATCATGTAACGGCTTTTTCATTCGACGCTTCGACTCAAATCCTCCCGACTATATATATACTTCCCGACTATCTTAGGTAATTTCGATCGATTGTATTCAATGCATTTGGGATCTTGTATGTGCAAGAGTAACGACAATATTCCTACTAAACCATATGAACTGTGCCTTGGATTTGAATACGAACCTGCGAAGGTCGAACTGGGCCATCGTTGCTTACAGAAGCGATCATTGTTATTAAATCTAAAGCCAAGGGGCACACATAAAGCATATCGGAACGGTATTGATATGATAAGAGAGACATTGACACATTTTTTGCCATGTGTCGTCGTGGAAAATACCTAAATATGTGATTATAAATAGAGCCGCATTTTAGAACAGAATTTGTCGGAAAAAAAATGTTAATTTGCTTTGAATTTTGTTTTAAATTGGTCAAGTATTAAAAGCAAGAATGCAATGTTACTTTTATTCTAGGGAGGATTCTACTTTGTTGTTATAAATAATATCCTAAGGTAGCTAAACTCAAATTAAAATTTAAATAATAAGGTAATATTTCTTTGAAAATTATGTTGTATATGATAGTATTAAAAATAATTAAATTAAAAATAACCTATTAATCCCATGACGCTTTAATTTTTTTTTACCAGACTGAAATAGCAAACGAGCATGCAGTCCACCTGATGGTAAGTGGTTACTACTGCCTATGGACATCTGTAAGCAACTTCATATAGAACAGGGGTTCTATCTGAAGTCGATCACAGATGTGTTGTTACTCCCGAGGACTAACATGGTCGCCTTATACATAAGTGAGCCAGCAACCACACCTTTCCACTGAAACGCAATAAATGCTTCACGCTAGAAATAGGTGTGGCGATGGTACTTCCCCGGTCAAACTACACTTGTTCTAATACCTGTTTAATTAATATAGGAAGTGTACAATCGATTATATATAACCAAACACGACGATAAAATCAAGTGGAAATCAACTCTCTTGATGGCTAATTTCATCCTGACGCTTTCGTGTGACGGTGCTTACTCTGTCAAAATTTTATTTTCTTCTCTTTTCTAACGCAGCTAACTTATACGTTTAAAGACGACATTAAAAACGTCGCATTCGCGTTTCCAACTTTGAATAAAAAGGTATTTTAGTAGCTCTTTTTCAGATATGTCTCGTGAAACTCTTTCCTTATTAAAACTTGTTATAGATTTAAGTTTCTTGTAAGTTTGAACATAGTTCGACATCTTGTTATGGATTTCTTATAGAATGATCATGCTTATACAGTCGATAATTCTGATCCCCGTTTAACTGTACATTCTTTTCATGAATAAATGGTAATAGAATAAAATTGGTGGAATGTATATAATATTTTTTTTACCTAAATAGGGTCAAATTATGCAGGTGTATCATAGTACACACAGTCCCTTTTTCGTCTCTTCTTTTTTTTTGGGGCACGCTAATTTTCGAAACTTGCAAGTCCGTAATTTTTCGTACCCCCTCTGTAACTGATCACGAATAATATATTTCATTTTGTAATTTGGATATTTTTGACCTATAAAAATAAGAAGGAAAAGTACCAAATTTTATTTTTATTTCATTTTTTCAACTTTATTTTTTTTTAGTTTTTGTTGCAATGTAATATAAAAAGGACTTTTTTGCATGAATTGGTATTTACTAACGCTTATTAGGTAAATGAATATATGGATGTGAATAATAAATGTGCACAATAAAATACAAAAAACGTTCAGGAACAGAACGGATATTCAAAATTTAATAACATCCGAAAGTCTAGCTTAAATACTATTACAGAAAATTTAGAAAATTTTAATATACCGTTTTAGAATATATAAATTATGTAATTTCTAATTACATAGTTTCCCCACCTGATAACTTATCACGATATAATTACGATTCTGAATATGAATAGATAAAGACCATAGATAAAGTAGGTAATTGGGAGTGTGGTTTTCAAGTTTTAATATATGCTTACTACTCAATCACATTATTATCAGACCATTATTTTCCCACTACTGGTTTTGTGTTACGTGATACGAGGATTGGCTAAAACACCAACAGCTCTTATATAGCTCTCATATATCCCATAGCCTTGCGCTGGATACACAACTCAAGAAGGCCTACCGCATATTTTATCTACTATTCGGAATGGTTAAGGGAGGTACAGGAAGGCCTACGAGACTACGAGATTTAACGACTTCTTCTTCTTTTTTTTTTGTTGTTCAGTCGTGGATCGACGGCTTAAGATCGATATATTGATCATGCATGTTTTTTGGACTATTGTTCTTGACAACCAATTTTTGATTCTCCTGCTGAACACTGTTCTGTGTTTATGGGCAGAAGAAGGTAGTTCTTAGTCAATTTCGCTACTGAGTATGTGAATTTCATTGAGGTTTATTAAGAACACTTAGGTATGTAGGCTTACGCGAAGTTTACTTTCATCGTTAAAGCAAGAGATAATTGATTGAAGGAGGTAGAATACGTGGTAGAACTTGTGGTTCGACTCCGAAAGCACCACCGCCTCTCCTATTTCTGCCTCATAACAGCAGTGTTATGCGCTGCTGTGTTCTGGTCTGGGTGGGTAAGGGAGACAAACTTATCCGAGGCATTCCATCTTAGCCCTCAGGAGTAGCAACGCATCTTTAGCTAACCTTAGGTGAGACTTTGATCTTACCTAAGGTTGATTACATACGTCCATGGGCGGCAGTAGCCACTTACCATCAGGTGGGCTGCATGATCGTTTGCTACTTCCATACTATAAAAAAATCTAATACACAAAGATTAATTTAAAGCGCTTGTCAATTTAAATTTTTGCAAGAATTCCGTATATGCATATAAAACAAAACACATAAATAATAAATATAATATTACTTTTACTTTGTTCAAATAAATAGTAGCGGCCTATATAAATACTAATACATTGATTAAATAATTACAAAGTCAGTCAAATCAAAAGGTCTTCATTTAGACTCCTATCTTATCACAGTCTTAGCAACGGTTGACGTCCGTGCGAGGAGCTGCTAACCGTCTCTAGCGCTTCCTCAATAACTAATCTATACATTCCAGGGTGCAAACAACGATATCATCATTACTATTAAATAATCCCGTGATGTACGGTGTACCGGCCAAATGATTTATGAGCGGGTAAACATGCGTGATAATAGCAGGAGGTGTGACCGCTGGACCGGCCTTGATAACGTTTGTAAACGCTATCGACCCAATTGACATCGAGCACAGGAAAATTTTGGCTATTTTATTTCGCGTACGGTCACTTGTAGCTAAGGTTGCCAACCGTACTATAATATATAGTATTGTACTATATTTCGGATCTGCGTACTATATACTATTGAAAAAATAACGATACAATACTATATTTTCGACACCAAAATCTAACAAACAAATCCATCAATTTCAAATCCAAATTTATAAACGTGTCTCTACATTAATTTGATTAGAAGCATGACACCTTTGAAGCAATAAAATACAAAATTTAAAAAGTGCAAGGAAAGTTACACATTAGCAATAGATATATTTTGTCTACATGATACGTTTTGTCCATAAAATACCATATGTTTAATATATGTACTACATATTTTTTTATAGCGTACTTTGAAAAATAACTTTGTCAACGAAATATTGGCAACCCTACTTGTAGCGTCCCTTGAGGTGCTCGGAAAATACATCTCTAGTTAGTATTGCGTTTTAATTTTCTGGATATTGGGTAGCTACTGGCGTATTAATGTTCTTTATGTTTACCGAAACCTAACTTCAGCTCTGTTTTGGTGAATGTGAATCCATATATTTATTACAGATCATTTTCATCACTTTAAATTATGTCAATATTTTTTTTTTATAAAAAACATTACAAGATGGGTGAGGTTACTTGCCACATTTTCTAGAATTTTTATTTATAAAGAAAAATATGATTATCGCACCATTTTATAGGGTACCAGATAACAAAATGCTTGTCTGATCTTCTGTTCGGATTTATCTCAAAAACTGCTAAGCCGATTATGTAGTTTTTCGTAGAGTTTTACAAAATTATAGGATTTATGGTGACTAATTATTATTTTCACTTATTCGTAACTACGGTAATTGAAATTAGAAAAGTTGACTATCATTCGTATAAAGTATCGATTACTTATCTGAAGTAAAATGTTACTAGATACTTATAAATGACTAACATACAATAAAATTATTAAAACGTCGTTATCATTTGAAGCGGTTAAGGAATTTTCCTCATTCTATGAAATAAAACATTAATTATGGTTTCTATTTACATATATGTACATTTGTTTGTGCGACCCACGGGTTTTTGATAGGTTAGAACCCTTAAACACCTTATACACAAAGCTGAATGTATAGATTATAATTGAAAATGACTAATATTACTCAAAAATTATTACAAGCAGAGAATGAAAATTATTTTTGCCCCTAAACTATGAAATACATTGTTTCCTACAGAATGTAGCATTTTAAGTCATGTACGAGTATTATAACCATGTCATTTATAATATTGCACAATATTGTTGTTTAAGTGAATTGTGATGGTTATAAGCCGAGTCATATTTGAGGATATAGTTTATCAAACAGAGTTTTATCTGGAATATATGACGTCTCGCGGTTAATTTAATTGCTCTTGTTTTGCGGCCAGTTACGCGTCGCGAGATAACGCGCGATGTGCTGTCGGCTCATCTCAGCCACATTAGTTCTACACGCTAACTTTATCAGCCTTATTAGGTATGCATCATAACCATATTTACGTACGACCACTCGATATTATTATCCTTGTGCGTACATAGCTCCTTTGTTTGTCAAACACTAACGTAAAACGCACGCAAGAGATTTCGAAAAGCGGGCGAAAATTTTTCTCCGCAAACTCGAAAGCAATGTTTAATCTTACCTCACTCGTTCAACATGAAGTCCCCGAAAAAAGTATAAATCAAACAAACTTATAAATAAAATTTCGCTCCACCTGAACTCGTAACGAGTTTAGTTTAACCTTGGCTATAAATTTGCCGATACAAATTTGTTCCACTTTTGATATACGCTGGGAGAATTCGAGGGGGCGAATGCAATAGAGGCTGCAAGGCACGCCACCTTGCCCTGATTGATTTATACGTACGTCTTGTTTGTCACGAGCCCGATTTATTTGAATTCCTGCCAGGCTGCCTCGTAGCCAACGGATTAATATCGGGCGGACCTCCTCGATATATCCCCGAGTTTCGGCAATAATTCAATATTTCATCCATTGGGCCGGGACCTACGCTGAATTAACATACAAACGTCAATCGTTTCATGAATAAAAAATGTATTGGATTTAGTGGAATGACTCGCGCGATCGAGTCGGAGTGTTGCGTCGGAAATATGAAAATGTTGCGTATCACTGATTTTGAGTATTACCGTATTTCGCGTCTTTAGGACTCATTTCCACGCGTCGTAAAAGCACTGCCGCTATACGTGGGCGCTATCAATACTACTCTACTCTATTTAAATAAACGCGTAAAATATGAAGATAACTCTTGTTTTCATTTAAATAATTCAAACACGTAAAAAAAAAAATGGTCATTGACTGTAAACATTTTTTTGACATTGCCGGATTTCTCTCCACAACTCGCTTTTTACAGTCATAACTCTACATCTCTCTGTTTCATAGATGTCATTGTGGCGACCTCCCGCTACTCATCAACATATGACGTCACCGTATTCTGAATCACGCTATCGGAGTTTTCTCAACATCAAGCATATATACAAGTTCCGACCGAACAGAAACTGTTGGAGCACGGCCGCTCCCCAGGCATGTTCACCTAGCCTGTCGGGAGATCTCCCTTTGCCAAATCATGGACACACGCGGATACAGAAACAAACAACCAGATTCGAAACAAAAATTTAAATTCATCATTCATTCATCATTTAGGTATCCGTCTGGGGATCAAACCCGAAACTCACTGCAGGTCAAATGTGTTTAGACTGCTTATCCATGCTGGTAGTTTGGTCCTTAAATATATGAAAATAGCTTTATTGTTCATTTTCGTATTCCAGGCATATAAATAGTAGGCACAGTAATTAATACTTAATAGATAGTTCTTTCAATAACATTCCAGTGCAAGGAATGTAAATTGCAGTACATCCCTTTCTGAAACGTATACGCGTACTAGAAAGCCTTACAGGAAATCGAAGCATACTCGAAAGTAATTCATGTCTTATTCATCCATCCATCCCTTTGAGGTCCACTGCTGGACGTAGGCCTCCTCTACACGGCGCCACCCTAACCGGTCCTGTGCCTTCTGAATCCAACGGTTTCCCGCTGTTTTCTTCAGGTCATCGGTCTACCTGGTCGGGGAGCGACCTATACTCCTTTTGCCTAAACGCGGTCGCCATTATTAATAAAGTTTAATATTAAAGACATAGTCATTATGATTATTCTAATAATCGCAGTACCTGCAGAATCTGTGAAGCTCACAGATTATTCACTTATTTTTTTCTTCACAGTAATCAACAGGAATAAAAATAGTAGAAAAGAAATAAGAAGACAAAGTCTTGATATCATAAAATGATTATTATTATTCGCTATTTTAACAAGGCCTACTCACATAAACGAAAAGACTTTAAGTGAGTTATTTTTGACATCAAAACTAAAAATTCATGATTATTTTGCATGTGAGAACGAAACACAAAAATATCCACGCGGTATCAGTGTGACCAAGAATATTCCTCGAATAGCGCAAACTGGGGCAATTTTCTGCCTAACAAAAGTACCTATAATTAAGCTTATATCCTAAATTTTAATTATCTTAAGATATAAGATTCAACTTTATCTTTAAAGTCAGCAACGTTGTTTGTTGCAGATCTCAGGTAGCGCTGTATCTAGTTGTAGCGCCGACAACTTCTTTCATTACACATTTTCGTTTCATGGAGCTTCAAATCACATCGATTCTAAACAACTTTATTTTTACTACTTTACCCACCATTTTTTAATCGATTATAACATAAACCTCACAGCTCTATCTTCTAACCGATCTTAACTTTCGTTTAAAGAGAACCTGTCACACCATGTACAAGTGAAAAACCTTGAAGAAGGCGTCGTGGTAAAAAATTCCACTTCAACGCATCTCAACTAGTAAAACCGGTTTCGATTTTAAAATTACATGGTTTTCTTCTATAACGCCGCCGGTCTCTGCTATAGACTATATAGTTATGTTACTCGCTAAGCGTTTAATGTAATGAGGAGTATACGCCTTATTTTATTTCGAGTTATTTAAGAATTATTTTTAAACATCAGTAAAACAGCTACGGAAATTTGATTATTAAAAAGTGAACAAACTTTACAATGTTCTTCGTCTTGATTGTATTAAAAATATTTTTTTATTTATTTAAAAAGCCTACAAGACAATACATTACACTTACAACTAAGAACTAGATTAGGCTTAAATTAAATGCTGTCTTAATAACAGGCCACCACGGCATGCATCGTGGTCAAGTTTACATTTTTAAAATCTATATCGAATATATATTATTAATAGTGAGCGAGACATTTCTGACAACACGCTCTTATCAAATCAATTTGCAACTTTTTCACTTAATCCATATACGAGATCATTAACATAAATACATTCCTTTTTAGGAAAAACGGATTGTGTGGCCTTCCGAAGATAATTTATCTGCTAAAAATATTTATTGTCTTATTTATAAATGTACAATAATACGTGCAATAATAACTTCCGATCCCTTTTTACGAATAATGCGAATGACCGTGAGATTTGGCATAGGTAAATTTAATGTTGTCCCTGTAGTTCCGGGACCAGAATAGGGCTACGGTATCCCCCGCCTGTCATAAAAGGCGACTAAAAGGGGGCTTCTGGGGTTGCGGGCGGCAAGAGTGGGAGCTCGAGCCGTCCAGCCAAGCAACCTCGGGAAAGACGGCGGCATGTGTGGTCGCATGCCGTCCGCTCATAG
>MOOZ01002722.1:129297-143861 GCA_002930495.1 Cecropterus lyciades
TTAGGGTTCCATTATTTGCAAAAATAATTTATCTGCTATGTTCTTCTACTCTACCAAATATATCGTTATGATAACTTCAGTTTTATAGGATTAAATCTGACTTTAAATTTACTTTGTATTTGGCAGAGTATCTGAGAAATCTAACACTTTCAAGTAACACAATCGTATCATCCGACTTCCAGCAATTTTATAATCTGTTGCATTTTCGTTAAAGGCGCGGGTCACTGTTGGCGGGTTTTTTGTATCTGGAACGGCGACGGGTCCGCGTAACATTCGCCATTGACATCTAAGCAGCATGGCCATGTTTACGTTCGCGGGGTATGGCGTGTGTTTACAAACAGTAAATTGTTTACTCACGACGTAGCGTCATGCCGCGTCATTCCGCGTCACGGCACGCCTGCCCTGCGCCGCCCAATCCTATCCAACTGCGTCTTACTGCATTTTATAATTGTGTTTTCCGTCTTCTGTTGTTCGTATTCTATCAGATTCGCTGTCATCGTATCGCCGATTACGTAAGCTCGCTTCGTTCGATTTTAGTGCGAGTGCGGCGTTTATCGTTCGCGAGTATTTTTGTAATACGCAGTTAGTTACTCCACTCCGATTTGTTCTATTTATACGTTGGAATGCTTGGGTCAATATCGCCACATGATGTATGTGGCCATCAATACAAATCGCTAATGGTTTCTTATAATTTAATGAAGGTCGAGAGATATGTAGATATTTCACTTATTATTAGGCATTTTATGGTTTGATCTTTGAAGGAAAAGTAGCCTGTAAGAACCCATTTTTTATTTTTATACAGACTTTTAAAAAAATCTTCTATATTTCAAACTAAATCAAACTTCTATATTTTATAACCGTACAAAAATAAGCGTACACAAGAGCATAGACAATAGCGGTTACTTTGAATATAGCGGTAATATTCAAATAACGCTTCTTGAGTATGTAATTAATTACTTTAAATTGTAATTATAATGACTCGTTGCTCATTATTCAAATATATTTAACTTTAAGTAAGCGTATTAGGTCTACATTCCAGCTGATCAAATTAATTGGATCTATTCCCGTCTTTAGTCTGTCAATATTTACTATTCATGTAGCCAAGTGGAAAGTAACTACGCCGTGTAATATAGAACTTATAAGTACTTAGGTTTCGTTAACTATACTATATTATAAAAATATTAATCAATTTTAACATATTTACTGCTTCTGCTACATCCTAATAATTTCAAACAGAAATAACTATACGATTTCTCAAAATGTTACAAATATACAAAAAAAAACTCACTTTGATGTTTTTGTAATTTTTTTTTGTTGCAACTCATAAAAATATATATCTTTTATAATTTGTATTTATGTTTAGTTTTTTTGTAATGTTTTGAAATTACTGGCCAACCAACCAAATTATAGGTCAACTGGAGATAGGAAAGTTGGCGAGACATTGATCAAAAGATTTGACTCATACTGGTAGAGCAAGTTAAATAAAAATGTTAACCACTCTTTATTTAAAATACTAATCACTTCCTTTATTAGTATGTGATCCTTTTCAAACATTCGTTTGTAAGTGTTCTTACAAAAAATATTTAGTTGAATATAAAACATTGTTCCACAACGATTTTCGAATAAATACCTTCCATGCTTCTGTCCTTTTTGGATGACGTTTTACGCGCCTAAGTTTTATTAACTCAGATATGTGTTTTATCGTACCCAAATGAATTCAAATATGTGTTCACATTGAACGTGTGAGTAGTGACATAAGCATCATTTGTCAATTTTCAACAGCAGTGCGTAGGTAAAAGTACAGAAGTCTTCTACACTTCAATGATATCTCAAATAAAGCTGACAGTCCACTGTCAATTATGCGTCAAAGTGTTGAAATGTGAAAAAAGTTTTAAAATTCGGAGAATTCAAATCAAAACATTTGGTGATATTTTAAAACTTGTTTGTTTTATTATATGCATGATGTTCATTATTTCGCGAACCGATCCATTGATAGGAAACTTGTTTGTTATGTTTATTGTTTTCTTTGTTTATATAATTTATGGCTAAAGCATAAGAAGGATACTCATATCTGGCACAGCCTGCCATCAACGAGAATAAAGGTTGTGAAGCGGTGCTATTATATATTTGTATGTATTGAGGTAAATAGCAGAGAATAGTGACCTAAAATATTTTATCCAAAATGTTGTAATTTGGATTAATGATATTTTGTATATATATGTATTATTTTATAGTGTAGAATCCGTGTATTCGCCTTGTGATACCAACTTGTTTATTTTATAATAATGAGAAATAGTTGTTCAGTCGTGTTGTAGTTGTAATTAAATACATGTTATAACAATTTAAGACTACATACATATATTTTCCTGTAATTAATTCGCTTTACCGTTGCTTTCTTTTATGGTTATAGTTTAAAATGATAAAACGTAGAAAACAAACAATTATTTACACGAAAAGTGTCGCACGCAAAGGTTATATACATATTTAGTGCCCGACTGCGTCAGGATGGTAATGTTTTTTGATCGTATGTATATGTATGTGTGTATATTTGTATGTATGTATGTTAATTTCTTCGGAATGCGCTATAGCCCAGACGGCTTGTGAGATAGGCTATATAAATTAAAAAACAGCGACTGGAAATAGGGAAAAAAGTGAAAGCTACTCATAATAACAACAAAAAAATAATGTTTTAAGCAGTTGGGATTTTTGTTTTAATATTTTCCACAATATTATATTAATAGTGTATGTACCTTTGTCGAATTTTTTGGCACGCCCTACAGCTCAAACGGCTTTGCAGATTTTAACATTTGATGTGTTGTTTTCTTAACGGTAGCACAAATGGTGCTGGGTAAATAAAAAAAATCAGGAAACTTAAAATATGTTAATTTAATGTATTTCTTTTGTTGTGATTTGTTTACGTAATTGGGTTTTCCCGTTTATAAAACATGTAATTTTATATGAACACCTTTGTAACAACAATGGCATTATTTAAATGTATTAAAATAATATGAATTTTGTTAAATTTAATTAAACAAATGGGATTGTTATAGTAATTCTCGTTTATTGCCACTTGTTATTCATAGGAAGCAAATTGTAAAGATAAGAGAGGCACTTGTATATTGTATAAAGAAATGCTTATGCTCTTTTTAACAGCTGGATTATGGGACTAAGATTTCAAATACTCTGCTTCCTTTCTTAAAGCCAACTTCTTCCTAAGAAGAATTTATTGAACGAATCTCATTCACGAATGAGAAAACTATGGAGTTGTATTATTTTTATGACCTGCTGGTTTGGGTATCTCCGTGCTCACTGATCTTCCCAATAGCTGAGGAAGACCTACATACATACTCGACCGAATACTCAAATAGATACATACATACGCAATCCGACTTCGTTCACTTAACTTTAAAATGCAGTAACGATTTTATGTGCTATGGAACAATGCACGTTCCGCGCGATGCGAGCTGCATAAGTCGTAGGTAAAACTAAAAATATTCGTAAGAATTTATCAACAGTAACAATCTCGGATTTGAGCGAATAAGAAATATTTGGAAACGTAAATCGCTTTCGAATCTTAGAGGTTACGCCGATAGACCGATGCCCGATGCGTTTTAATACTAATTGGCGAGAATTTTTTTATTGCTTACAATTATTTAATAAAGTTTTTTTAAAAAACTTAAATCAAAGAAGATAATTTTTACAGTAACTAAAGGTAAAGGGGTACTGAATTTATACACAATAAATAATAAGATCAGTAGATACGTGATTGTGTCTGCTTCTTATACATTTGTATGATGATATATATGATTTATTACAAAGTTTAAAAGATAAACATTATACCAAATGAATTAAGTCTTATCTACGTATAGCAAAATAATACAATATATCCATTTGATATGATTGCACCACTTGTAACATTTTGTTTATTTTTCAAAAAAAGGACGGTCGTTCTAGCTATTCTGAAGGTGACCTAACGTTCTAAATATAGGTACACATCAATATTGGTTAATACATTATATAGTTTGCTTAAGAAAAGCTGACGCAGTATGCTAACATAACCATTTATTGGGATGCACCTAGAATGTACTTCTCGTTTCAAGTACGATCAATGACAAAGTTTATGCTTGTGCGAAGTTAATCTTTTTATACGACTGAGTCCGAAGGACGGTAATGCTAACGAATGTATGTGTCTCTGTATGTATGTATGTGTGCATGTATGTATCTAAGGAATGTAGGTACATACGTATGCGTTGATGTATGTGTATTTATTTCTTGAGCACTATTATTAAAAACGAATAAAAAACATCAGACTGCTTAAAAGACACCCGACAGCTTTTTAGCAACTGTAAAGGGGCAACGGCATTAAATAGAAATAAAGTTTAAATATTTTTTGAATATTTTTAATAAAATAAAAGTTGTACCTATACGGCGAAAAATTCAAAGTGATAACATTAGCTAAATTTCTATGTTAACAGTAGTGATTATGGACGTATTATTCGTTATTATCTTATGTGTTTAGTTCCGTCTGGACACTATCATAAAAACATGTTTCACTAACATTGTATCATGTGCCATTGCAATTAGGTTGCATGCATGATATATGCATATTATGTTGTTGCGTAAATATGACGTCAAACCACAAATTACGTAGATTCATTACAACAATTATTATTTTATACATATTTATAATGATATTAAAAACGATTGTCACTTCGTTTCGTATTCCCTTCCTGTTACTTTGATATGGTTGTTTGTAAACATTATTCTCTTGAAAAGCGAGAATACAACGCAGTTGCATTTTGATTGTTTGTCTCACAAGATCGATTTAAATCAGCTTATACGTCTTGTAATTCCATAATTCTATAGATTATTTACATGTTTATGACAGTAGTACGTAGTAGTGGTAGTGAAGTAAATATTTAACTAGAAAATATTCTTCACGAAATCCTGGTTAAACTGGTGTAAACATTACAATAGAAGTTATCGGTTCAGGTTAGGTCTTAAATGACGGTCTTGTTTGAGGTCAATTAGGGATCATCCATGAATTGTGTTACTCGATAAGAGGAAAGGGGGTCAATGGAGTGTGACAAGGGGTGGGGAGGGTTACTAAATTCGTGACGTCACATATCAAATATATGTAAGTATTATAATCTCACTTATAATTAAATAACTGCTGTTTAAATTTATTATTTTCTATCTATAAATTTGCATAATGTGACATCACACTAGGGAGGGGGGCTCTCACATATGTGACCGGTTGTGACAAGGACGTGGGGAGGGGTCAAAAAGTCGGGACAGTCCTGTGACGTAATCTATGGATGATCTCTTAACATGGATGGACATGGATGGGGTCAATTTTCATGAAGATATTGATTATTGTGGTCACTTAAAATGCTGTTTAAAATTTGCAATAAACTACTGTAGAAACATGCGACGAAATTATTTTAGTACTTAGTCCACCTACGCCAGTCAATTGTCAACTCAAATGGAGTAGGCGTAATGCCAGTGACACTGCTAATACGCACTAGATTCCGGGTTCGAATACCTGTTGAAGCTAGATTTTCGTCTATAAGTTTTGATTTAGACTACTAAAATATTTTTTATGGTTTTGCAAGGTTCTTCTTCATTATTACGCCGAGATAAGTAAAGTAACCTTTGCGCGGGAGATTATAAAAAGTGAAAAAAGCAGATATTTAAAAATCACACTCCGATTCTTATATTTCATTTATTTCTGTAGTTTTTTCTTACACCCCAGTTGCAAAAGCGAGAAAGTTTGCAAGTCAGCTGTGATATAAATAGCCGTCTACTCAGTCATCCGGTATGGCTCCAATTCGGGTAGAAGCGCCCGGTCACGCCATCTCGTGCAAGGTCGGGCGACGTATGGTCAGATCGGGTGACCTCTGCGTGCAGTCACTGCACGCTCATTTAAATTTTTAATTGTTGAATAAAAAATAAATTAACTTTAGCATCGCATTGTTTAATTTATGATGGATGTTTTTCAGAACAGTTTTAATTCCACTCAAGAAGTAATTGTAATAGCAAATGGCTTTGTAAATTTATTGAACACTCGTTAATGCTCCCATACCCGATTTGGCAAGTATTCATTTAGCACTAGTTACTATACTTATATAAGGAATGTAAATATTAATACTATTTTTTCCAGAATATGAAAACTTTATTGAATGTCTTATATGTATTTATTTCTATTTTTTTATTTAATGTTCTTTATATTAGACGGATTTCTAATAGCATCGTTGAGTTTGTAAAGGAGGTAAGAAGGTAAGGTAAGAAATCTACAAATTACTCTACTCACTAACATTAGCCGAGTACGTATAAGACAATTCATTTATAACGATGCTGTTCTGTTTTAACCTATATGTTTAATTAGTAGAAAGATATTTTTAAATCTGTATCTTTTCTGTGCTTATATTAGACGATTCATAATAATGGCATTGAGTCCCTTTGAAAAGGTGCGATACGTATAATTCCATACATATTTATAATACATGTATAATAGTTTGTATATTATGTTAATTTTGCCGCGAGTCGAAAGGCGATAGGCCTTGGAAGGCGCCGTACCTATATACCTACAAGTGTAGGACAAACGATATAAACATATATGTATATGTATACGTACACGATTACATTAATGAGAGTGTAATGAGTTGCTGGTTTGTTATATAAAGCACGTGTTACTTTTGTATATGATCTGATTCGAACCAGTTTGTATGTAACCAGTAAACGTGGAAACTTCCCCGCGTTCTTTACCGCCATAAACGTGCAAGATGAGCTTCCTCCTGAGGTATTCCTGGAGCGCTATGATATGGGGCTCTTCAAAAAATGTGCAAAAAGAGTTCTCCTTCAAAGCCGATGATGCTTTTACGATTCTTCTGGTGTTACAAATGTCCATTCGTGACGATAACTACTTTCCATCAGGTAGCCTGTCTGCCTTACCGTTAGGTTCAGCTTTGAAAAGTATGATGGAATGTTATAATAAGAGTAGTATAAAGTTCGTAGAATGATAGAATAAGTAGTTTAAAGTTCCGGAGTCGGGATAGGCGGCTCGAAATAATATGCTTAAAATGTATTAAATATAACAGAATTATCATTCGTTCGTCCTTCGCCTGTGAGGCTAGCCCCAACTCACCCGATAGCAATTTTCGCACCTTTTAGTCCTTAGCAGTGCTTCAGGATTACTATATAAAGGCCACACCCTTTATATAAGGCAGATTCACTACGTCTATTATTAACAGGTTATTTATCAATATTATTAAATATTTAATTTAAAATTAAATATTGATAAATAATCCCAAATATTTAAGTACTACATTTTTATACAACTATTGAAAAAATAATGGTAGTTACAGGAATATCGTTATGGTGTCGTAATTGTTTGTAATACTCTCTAGTATGTGGTTAATTGTTGAAGGATAATTTAGTTGTTTCCTTAATTTTGTACCCATATGAAAGAGGGGCCTCTTTGTTTATTTCCTTGACTTTATATACGTACCAGAATACAAAATATTGTAAGTAACCAAAAATTATCCCTAATGTTAAACGTTGATTTCACATCTTTTTCGACATTTATAGTAAGTAAATGGGTCTGTTTATTCAGGTTTGCTATTGGATAGTGTGTTTGGTGTAGTATATGTACAGAAAATCCAATTTTGGCTATTATGAATATAAACATTTATACGAGTTTGTTTTTTTAGAAACAACTTCTCACGCGGTAACAACTGTCTAACTCTAAATTTAAAAATTTTACTATGATTATTTTTAAAATGATAAACCTATCTCCAAAATATGCACTATAGACAAACAGTTTTCAAACGCGAATTAAAGTTAACTATTCAAAAGTTAATGGCTAACGGTAAAACTCACAATGATTGGCGATTTTAAAAATTTATAATATTCGCAATAAGCCTTATGCTTATTAAATGTTCAATTGGTTCAATTCGATAGCAAATGAACATAGTAAGTAAATTCGTACACCAATTGAGTTATATCGATGTTATCTGTAGAAAGTTGAGATAACAATCTGACAGTATCACCGACTAATTAAATTTGAACAGGCAGCGAAAGGGCGATCCGCGGGTTAAATGTAGCCGATTAGTAAAACGATATCGCTAATTGGAAGGTCAGCTTCTACAATTAACTGGTCGGAAGTAAAGTAAAATATAATGACTATTTTATCAAAAATTTAGCTAATTAGAGTATTTAACCGACTTCAAAAAAGGAGGTTCTCAGTTTGACCTGATGTATGTATGTTTGTGAGAGATTATCTCACGTTTGGCTGAACCGATTTTGGTGCGGTTTTCAGCAAAGTATTTGTCAGACTTAGGTTTTAGGATTGAGGTTTTAGGTATATTAATTGTGGCATAGTCATAGAAGTCGGTTTCTACTTTTTGTTAAAAAATTGTTATTTTATTGTGAAGTGATGTTGGTTTTGTAATAACTATATTATTACGCCTAAAAACTATTTTAGGCTTCTTCAAACTGTATAGTCGTTGAAATGCCTTCTATACAACGGTTTTATTTTCTAGGTTTTATGTTGCTTGATTGTAGAGGAAGGTAGAACCTTCTGTGGTTGGACTCTGAAGGCATCACCGCTGCAGCCTTTACAGCATAATAACCCAATTTGAGGCGTTGTTGTGATCTGGTTTTAAGGGAGTAAGAGCGAGAGTAAGAGATATACTTATCCTAGGTATCCCAAATGCGACATACTAAAGCTGAAGCTCCTCTAAAAATCACACTAAGGCATTAGCCACATAGACCTTATACACGCATACACATGCACAGGCATACACACACATAGAGTATACCAAATAATGGACATACTCGTATATGCATGTATACATATCCTCGAAAAACACTACCCTTCTGACGTAGTCGAGTAACGCAAGGTGATTGCGTCCAGTATAAAGAATTTTAATGAAATCTGCTGATTGAACCACAAAAAGTTACTATAAAAAAGTTGTACTATGTAACTTTTTGTCTACTTTGGGTCGGTGTTATATTACTTAAGCTTAAAATTATGTTGACAAGTAATTACAACTTACAGAGGAAAATACGAATGCTGACTATGTATTAAGGAAAATTTATGTTAAATTGTTAATAATTAAGCTAGTAATAATATATATTTACTATGACGTAACATTATGAGACGTAATATTATGTCCTAAATGAACTTAATGAACCATAAAATAATAATATCACATAATAATATGGTTACATCAGTTCAGACAGAAAGATCCAGAATGAAATTAACTTAAAGATGGGTATCGCGTGGCGGAGCGGTCACCATACCGGTCTGACACGCAGTGGGTCCCGGGTTCGATCCCCGGCCAGACAGAAATCTGAATGATGAGTTTAGGTGTCTGTTCTGGGTCTGGGTGTTTGTGTATTCGTCTTCGTGTGTCCATGGCATCCGCGACACAGGAGAAAATCCTAGTATGGGGCTATGAGTGTAGAAAGCATGTTTTTTTATCTTGTAGTATGTTTTTTATTTTTTATATGTAGGCAAAACTATGTTACGTACTACAGCCAATACCTACGAGATTATTTATAGTATTTTATCAGTTCCTCAGTTATATAATTCTAGTTACACTCTGATTACATACCATTCCATCAATGGCATCAGCAACACACTACATTGCAATTTCAAGTAACTACTATGAAGTACTACTTCTTTAAGAATATAATATGTGACCATGGAAAGTTTTAGAAGCTCCAAAATTTCATTAAAATCAGTTTAATAACCACGAAGCCATCAGCTCATCGCATTAACGTTAGATAACATGGAAAGGAGTGGTCATGGTATGGACATCTACTTTCACTACACTTTTTATGTAAGAGCATTCATTAATAAATATCAAAGTAGCGAAGCGAATGATTAACACCTTTTTTTACACAAAAAAAATACATGGATGGGACTATATAATTAAACTTACTCAATTCCAATATATATATTCCATATTATATTTAACGACAAACATTATTTGACGACCCACGTGGTGGAGCGGTCGTCATACTGGTCTGACACGGTTTACACGCAGTGTAAGTTTGCATTTCTGTTCTGGGTCTGGGTGTTTGTGTCTTTGTGTTTTCCTGGCAACCAAGACACAGGAGAAGATTCTAGTGTGGAGCTATGAGTGCGTAAAGTGTTTATTTATGTTTATTTGATTGCACGTGGCGCAGCAGTCATCCAACCGTTTGAAATATTTATAGTTTCAGCTTCGATCCTGGCTTGAAACTTTTGTTTTAGGTTACAGTGCCTATACTGTCTTTACATGTGTCCACCGCACTCGCAACGTAGACCTTATCCAACATAAGCCTATATGTGTACCAAAGGGCTAATTTAGAATTTTCTGTCCATCCTCCCATTAGTAGTTATATTTAGTAGTTATTATATCCATAGTTTATTTAGTAGTACTGAATGTAAGATATTGCCATACTTGCCACGTTGTGCTGTACGTGTTGATGACACAGTAGACGAGGAAGTTCTTGGGAATACACTGTAAATGTTATATTTAAAACTAATAAATACATTACTACCTATCTTTTACTTAAGGGATCATCCCTTAAGCTATAGTGCTGAGAAAATTCTTATTATTGTCTAAGTAATACGAGTAAACATCCGGTTGTGTCGAGAAAACTATTCATTCAATTTCAGATTCTTATTCGATTAATAAATTGGTATCCCGTGCTCGTAGTAAGGCAACAAGGGGAGGCATTTATCTCCTTTCAATAAACATGAATTAAGGTATGAAGTGGATCTACCTACGTTCTATCACATTGAAGGAAACAAGTTTCATCCCACTAGTCTGACTAAGAACGCAGAGCGATTTTATCTAACATCGCTAATATTTTTTCAAGAAATGAACATCTGGTCATTTCTTGAAAAAATATTCGATGGCACGTTAAAAAAACGGGTATAAAGTACTTTCTTCTTTCCCTAAAATGTCAAAAGTCAAATAACTTTGAGTGAACATCTTGTTGAAACACAGCAAGATTAACTTTACAAGGTAGTAGAACGAATATGGTTCGACCGGGGAGATGCCACTGTTCCTACACCTATTCCTAATTCTTGCGCTTCGATGGAAGGGTATGGTCTCCCGCTTTCTTTCATATGAGGCGACAATATTAGACCTCGGGAGTAGCAACATTTGGATTTAATATCAGAATAAAGCATTGTTCTAAACGAAGTAGCTTACGGACATCAATGGGTGGCAGTGTCAACTTACCGTCTGATGAACTACTATAAATCTTTTAAAAAAGTCCATATAGACAGACACAGGAAAATCATTCTTTAACCACGGTGTGAAGTATCATATAAAATACTAAATACTTCAATACCATTTTTCCGAATAGCCTCCTCAAAGCGGTGGAACGGTACGCCGAGCGGGAAATAAACGAACGCAGACGTCATTGAACAAACATAAACAACAGAAAAGTTCGGTGCGAAAACTTAAACATTTCTACCAGATCTCGTTAGCCTTTGCACGTGCACGCGTAAATTGGCAACTGTAACCTTGACAACAGAAAGGCGACCAGACCAGATAGTTTCAGAATTTGCTACAGTTAATGCTTCAAAGTCGAAATACCACAGCACTCCCCAGATCAAAACGTGTTTCGTTTCGGATCTACTTGTAGCTTTTGGTTCGCATGAGCTGTTGGAATATCCGCATAAGATGTTTGATTATTATGTTGTTATATTTTGGCTAAGACTGTTGAAATTTACGGCCCTTACGTGATACAAGGTTATACCAGAGAAACAAAAAAATACAATGGTATGTAGCACTAATGTCAAAAAAGCAGTTAATAATAATGCTTTTTATTCCTAAAAACGACTGACGTGAAAAATATCCAGCGTTATTTTATGCATGAATTTTAATTACATTAAGAAGCGTAGATCACGTTTAGTATATTCTGACTGTACCATTAAATTTGTACATATCAATATTCCCTCATCTTTATTTTTATATCCGTTCAGATTCTCCATCGACTTCTGTAACATTCAGATAATTGTTACGTATTTTCTGCACTAGATGCGTATCTGCCACAATTATCGTCCAAGTATTCGCAGTCTCAGTATACGACTTCGAATATACCATTACAAACAAGCTAAGCTGCCTTCGTGCTTTTGAAATAACGTTGATAATCCCATGAAACTTGAGAAGCTATACTTAGCCCACGCTCATACGTCCGTGAACTCCGAGTAGGCGCATTCCATCGTAAACTATGACATTTTACTGACAATGTACCTCTATTGCACGACTGACATTTGTGACGCAGACCTTGATGCTCGCCTTCAACAGGGCTAACTGCTCAATAAATTCATAGTTTTATCACTACCACCTAATAAGCATTTACTTGTACGTAGGTTTCCGTACCGATACTATTTAGATTTCTTACGGAAGTTTCTAAGTAGTAATATATATATATTAACACCGGTAAATACTTGAGCTATTATTTTTATTTATTTATATCATATAAAAGCCACTCTAGTTTGAATGCTGTTTTAAGAAAAATTAATACACTTGTAGGAGGTGTTCTAAGTGACTCCCCAAGGATGCATATCTATATGCGTCCATGGCTGACTTCAGGTTTGACTCCAATCTAAAGGTTTGAAAGATTGGTAAACTGAAACCATGGGCGGTGTTAGTTTACCATCAATGCAATGCTCTCTAGATACTCGTATATTATATATTAAAATTCAGTATTATATTATTAATCAATTAAGTGTACAATGTGTAAATTTGGTTTGTCATTCATAACACCATTTAGCGAACGATGATTGATTAACGTGGCCTCAACTTAACCCTGCTACGTTACCCTTGCGTACTTGTGACCGGTTTCGATCTATTTGGCATCGTTCGTTCACCGTTACAGCTTCCATTCACAATTCCAAGAACAACATCGAGATATAAAAACAATTTGTTGATAAGTGGCAGGTAGAGGCATTTAGTTTGAATGTTTCGGATCGGAATTCGGAAGACACTAAGAATATCATAGTGTAAAAAACCCACGACTGCTCCAGCCATACTAATGCTATGCTGAGGATAAAAAATCTACAACTAAGCTAAGAATAAGATCTCGATTTATGATACCAGCAGTAACGTTGTCAACAGTAGATATTATTTATGACGGGGTTTGTTATTAACCTTTAAATACTCTGTTGAGTGCCTGCACTCCTATTTTGATTTTATAATCGATTTAAGGCTTGTGCGCTCACACAGTCTGTCAAATTGACTTCGTTGGTCTAATAAAACTAATTAGACACGTTTTAAAGATAGATGTAATTGATGCAATTTCAATAATTACCGGCTTATTGTAATCGTTTATTGATTAAACACATCAATGAATTATTATTTCGTAGTTTATTATTTACCTTGTACATGCTTTTATACTTATAAGAATGATTGGTAAACTATAACTCCTTTTGGGTATAATAACTGCTAGTAATCGCATTACCTCAAGCCTTATAGATGCGTTTGAGCTGCGTTTTTCGGTAGGCTTTACTCTCCGGGACTTTTGTGTTGCGACGTGTAGACGCAATGTAACCCTGCAGTTACCCTTGCGTTCGTATGACCGGTTTACGATCTATTTAGCGTGGTTCGTTCACCGTTACACGCCCGATGCACAGATGTGGTTATCGCGTTTATTTTCTCGCTTTGCACTTTATAAAGCTAGCTGACGCACTTGCGGGGTCAATGAACCGTGTTCGATGTAGGGCTGGCACACAAAATTTTATAAAATTATAGGTACCTACCTACTGGTGTCAAATATTGGGAAATTTTGGTTATAAAATTAAAAAATAATGTGGCTTTAGTGACACTCATAAGTAATCTTCGACAGTTATATTTTTTCGATTTTCTATATCATTTCTTTATCTGTACAATGAATTTTCACACATTCTTTACTATAGAGTATCACAGTCTAAAAATATGTACAAATCCAAAAGGTGAACTTCGGGACGTTACAATATTGTATTATTGAGGAAAACTTGTAAACAACATACAAAAAATCGAATACTGCGATAAGAAAATTAAAATTATAAACGGCTTGATTTATAAACACTAAAAACATTTAGTAACCGAGCAATCTGACTGTGGTATTATGCAATCAATAGCTATTCTCTAGAATACCAACTCGAATTTACATCTCAAATTCTCAAATACATTCCTGTTATGTCAGAATTCCCATAATGATAGTATTTCATCTCATTTCCATGCTGGATAGTGCATCAATTTGCTATCATCGAAATAAATGCATTGCTACCGTTGATAACTAAATTCGAATGCCTCGTGTCTCTCTAACTACATCTTATAACCAGATCACAGAAACGCCTAATATTGCTATTATTCTAAACCACGAAAGGTTATGCGATTGAATGAGGGGATCACATGAAGACTTGAACCTAGCTTTAGGTTTGTTTAGGGGGAAGTCATTTGTTCTCACCTTATGCGAAGGAGGCTCGGAATAAATAAACTTCGTAATTCGCCGTCAAAGAACAAAAAGGGCCTATTTGAAGAATTTTTATATTTTTCGCCTATGGAAAGAAG
>MOOZ01002722.1:144777-155750 GCA_002930495.1 Cecropterus lyciades
TTTATTATCTACGTTTATATATTTAGTGGCATTAATTGGATACGTAGTAAATTCTTATTAGTAGTAAAATATTTGCAATTCAACAGCTATTGCATATCGGCTCACTTATATCAGGCGACCATCTTTCAACCTCATGAAGAGCAACGTACCGTAATAGATAAGATATATATCCTGTTCTATATGAAGTTGCTTACGTGTCAATGGGCGGCAGTAACCACTAACCATCAGGTAGACAGCATTCTTGTTTGCTACTTCGATCTTATAAAAATAATCGCATATATAATTTCTATATCTATTGCGCTATAATTATTCTCGTTGGACATCGAACCCGCAACTCTGCATGATGTGCTAAATTGAACTACTAATAAAAATTACATTATTTTGAAGTTTATGTCCACAACAATTACGTTTACATTTTATAATCATATGTGTTTATGGAGTACCTACTTTTTAGCTGAAATTCCAAAACCGCAAACAAACGCGTCATTTATATAAGAAGAATTATATATTCACAGACAAATATAATTACATATTTTAACTGGGTTAAAAACTGGGTGGTATTTCCAATTATGTATTGGAAGATGAAGAGAATTCGCTGAAGTTTGCCGTCGGAACCAGCGACACTTAAAGGTAGATCCTTTGTTGTTCGACTGTGGCATCAACACCGCCTCACCTAACTCTGCCTTAAAAGAGTTACCTAGTTACCCGAGTCATTTCAACGTAGTCCTCAGGGCTAGCAACTCATCGGTCTTAAAATGCCTGTTCTTTTGGAGTCCATTGTCTGTAAGCGGTGACCACTTTACACTATGTGGGCCACATAAACATATAAGATATAATTTTGTGACGGTTTGTACAACACGTTAAATTAAAACACAATTGAGTTTCTCTGTTAGAAAAGAAACGACATTTAATGTTATTAAATATTACAATGTCGATTCCAAAAATCACAATTTATTATATATTTTTTTTTATGACGCAAAGTTCGTTTATATCTTTAAATGTTTTCCTTTTGATAACTTCTTAGGTTTTAATTTAATTCGACTTTAGATTACGAGTTAGCACATTTAAATCAAAGAAATTATATTATTTATACATATGTTCAACCTACTTCAAATCTGATTTTCCACAAAACCGCGGTGATGCGCAACTATTAAGAAATTACCAAAATCGCTACATCCCTATCAAAGCAGCATGTCTTGGGGTCAGCTAATCTTATAATATATCGACGAACAAATCCATTAATCCCTTACGTATCAACCCCTCGCCAACTACACGACTCAATTTAATTTAACGCTATAATCGGTATGTGTACGGATTTTTTTTACCATATAAAATTCTAGCATCCTAAATTAGATCGAACGAATTGGAACGTGATTTAGAGTAATGAAAATTCTTGGTTGGAAATGTTCATAACTTTCTACTTGACGGATCAAAATTAATATCTACGTATATCGCCATACAAATGCGATTAATCGTTGCTTTTGTTACTCCGCTTGGAAAGTTTGCTACACGGCTAGAACCCCAGTACCTTTACTACGAGTTTATGTTGTCTCCTCAAACCAATCATTGTTTATGTTTTTGCCTATACAGATTTTAGAATAATATTATTATATTGATACATTTTAATATGTTACGGGTAATCACGATATGTGGTTTTTAAGTTCCTTTTGCCGTTTTTCGACCCAGTTACATGGATCGTGGTTACGGCGAAACAGCGATGGCGGGGAGAAACCGTTGACAAGCACCAGTGGTAGATTAACCTATCTACCCTACGTCTAGTTCGTTTTTCTTATTTAGGCTATACATTGCAAATTACACTCCACGTTTTTGTTTTCGTTTTCGGCCATACCTTGCAAGTACTTTAAAATGATGTAAGAAAATGATGATTGTTTTCAGGGAATATATATCAGGGGGTAATAAACTACTAAGGTCACAGGGGACTGTCTCGGCCGGGTACTCACATTTGTGGAGCGGCCACGTGGACTCAACAAGTGGGCTCGGCCACGCATGCGCAAAACGACGATCGCACCGTACTTTTCCACTCCAAGCCCACTTGTAGGTCAAACATCTATAAAATACTATCGCGATGGATCGCGTACAACGACGGCTCGGTAAGACAGGTTCTTGACGAGATCCGAAACGCCTTTACGATAATTCATTAAAAATAATCGTCGTGTTAGTAACGGATTCAGGTAAAGCTTTTAACGATTTACTAATAGAGATTGCTTTTTCATTATTTGACGGTCAAATGAGGCGTAAAAAACATCTCTTCTTAATTAATAACGTGTACTTAATTTATTTTATCTATCCCTACTAATATTATAAATGTGAATGTAAGTTTGTTTGTTACGATTTCAAGCCAAAACTACTTAACTGATTATCATAAAATTTTGTACACATACTCTTAGAAGTACTAGAAAAAACATAGGATACTGTTTATGTCTGCGCGGACGAAGTCGCGGGTTCTGCTAGTTTTTATTTAAATACAAGTTGCTCAATTGAATGTAGGACGAAATTAACGATACGAATTTATTCGTTCTAATCTCTCGAATTTAAATCCCAACCTACTTACACTTACTATTGATTTCCGATATAGGCTCTAGGTATTGGAAAAACTATAAGTAACAAGATTTGCTCCATACTTTCTAAAATATATATTTGTGTTAAAATGAAAAACTTTGTCATTAAAGATTTTTCAAAACTTTTAGCTGTTGTTAATCTTTTTTCCATCATTATTATTGTATAATTGATAACTGTTGCAACATTATTTCCCAAGAAAGTGTGTATCGTTTAACTTAATAATAAGTAGAGAGTCAACAATAAAAATATATTATTTATGTATTTGTGGGTTAAAAACAATATATTAACACATTGGGCAACGACAGTGGGCTTAATGAGACAAAATTTCCGTCCTCAAAAGACTTTTAAAAGCGCACTTCAGGATATAGGCTTCCCGTAAATGGCGCCACTCCGACTCGTCCTGTTTCAACGGTCCTGAATCCAACGGTTTCCCACTGTCTTCTTCAGGTCATTGGTCCACTTTGGGGCATGTGCTTCTTATGCCTAAATGTGGCCATAAAAAAACAAAATTTCACTTACCCAAAATACAAATAACTTACGACTATACTGCCGTCCAACTTTCAAAAGCATTGGACTTCTGAAGTTGGACGGCAGTATGTAACTATTTCTAATCGTACAATAAACTGAACAAAAATCAAAATATAAAACTATAAGAATCTCTTTTGGTACATGTCATTCTCACGTAACAAAGGCGGATTGTGTACTCATAAATACTCTGACACTAAACGATGTAATAACGAAAATTATAATAATTTTTTTCCGGTGAATCAAAACACAAATATAATTTCAAACAATGCTCGCTCTTGACTTGACGACCTTGGACGGCATTATGTAACAATTACTCACCTTACATCAGATCGTGTCCTACTTTTTTACAGAATTTTAAGCAACTTTGACATTGACGTAAATGGAAAATGCGACTGATAATCACGTTTAGGAAACGAATGGTATTATTGGACTCTGTTCCATAAATGTGTTAATAGTGTATGGATATTTCTTTTCTACGTATATTTCAACCGCAGTCATTCTTAAGTGATATTGATTTTTTGCTTGACACCTTGAGGTTGTAGGGTTAAGAACATACACGCACTTAAAATTTTTCAAGGTTATGTGTGGGTTAGAATTTAATTATCACGTTCATTCATGGTGTAGGAAAGCATCGCAAACTCTACAAGCCTGAGAGTTTTATTTCGTATCTTAAATGTGCGTAAAGTCTACCGTTTCGCACTTGGCTAGCGTATTATATCTTATGGCTTATGGCTTATGGCCATATTGGCTATGGCCTAAGACTTTTTATTAATTCGCAGGAAGACGTGCGCCCAACAGGTACAGTAATGAGGAATACCTTATACATTTATTATAAAAGCTTTATGAGTTAGTTATGAAGTAATTTATCCATGGTTACGCATTACGTATTATGCCTTGCGGTTTATTAACAAATCGGTTTTTATTTGCAGTATTCCCTTAGGTAATCCCATGTGACCCTTTTTACAAGTTGAAACAACAACCAGCAGTGAGGAAGGCTGGGAATGTCCAATGACTAATAAATTTAATTGTCTCCTTAACATCATTTATGAGAAATTTCTAGTAAATAAAATTTAGTTATAAAACGGCTGTAAGAGCCGCGATTTATCAATTATTTCTGCTATTGTTATTTTTTCTTTAAATTTTAATCATTCAACATGAGCCAAATTCCCAAAATTACGTGAAAATTTCTTTCCGTTTCCGTAAACACGTCTCAATTACGATTCTACGTGAAGTTACTCGCATACAATCACCTTTAATGACGATATGCAATTAAGCTGTTTTACGCTTTACTTAAACCAACACATTAGCGGTTTACTACCGAAGATTACGAGCGTTAATTGTCTCTCGATTCGAAACGATTTACACTTTGATTGGAACACTAAATCCACAAAAAGTGCGCAAGTGCGCAACTCTTTTTTCTGTGACATCTAAAAGTCATACTTGTTTACAGTAAAACACTAACACAAAGTAGAAACATAGTTAAACATATTAAAACTTATAACTCAAATCAAGCGTTCAAATAGATAATATTTATTTCAACGCTTGATTTGAGTTTTCGTCAAAATATTCAAGTAAAAGTATTATAATATATATTTGAAGGCCCATATTGACGTGATAATAAAAAGTCTCTACCCCCTTTTCCCCTTATTTGCAAGCGCCATTGTTAAAAATTATGTTATTTAATGATATGTCATACGTCACAATTCGTCAAGCCGTTTGTGCCGTAGCGCGTGCTAAAAAAGGACATACAAACAAACATACATACATACGCTCGAAAAACATTACCCTCCTTCTGTCGGGTAAATACGTATACAATACACACATACGCAAAATTCAAATTGTTCTAGAACGTTGTGTAGTTCCTATAAATAGGCGAAAAGGTTTTAGAAATTGCGTAGTAGATTTGAATGATCATACTTAATCTAGGCCTCGCGTCTGGCTTAACCGCTGCCATGACAACGGTATCACGTAGCCTGCTTAGTTTGACAATATTGTCCCTTTATACTTTATACGTATTTACATTATAGACAAAATTAATTTTCGACTAGCCTCCGATTAATTTGACCATATTTGACCATCTATTTGTTACTGTCACACTTCTAATTACATCTATTTTTAGAACGAGTTAGTACTTTACGTATTTTCTACTATTTTCAAATATATTTGTATTTTAAGATATTTAAACCATTACGGTGTTTAAATATCTTAAAAAACAAATATATTATTAAATATCTTAAAATACAAATATACGAAGTGCGATTTCTATGAAATTGCCCATGATTGCTTTATGACAGTTTAATTTCTCTACAACATTAGCGCCCAATCAAGGTCACAGTTATAGTATGCTGACTGTCGATAATATAATTTGTTCAAGATCGTTGGTGATCACGCGATTTCAACATCACTCCTTTCACAAAATTGTAGTTTATAAATAGTATTGTTTTAACTAAAAACAGATTATTATAATCGGGACTACTAAGGATCAAAGCAGACTAGAATGAATATGATTGAGAAATACAACCTCTTTTTTTCTATTTTAATACAGTAATTTTTGTATGAACTTATCTTATTTTGGGACCTATTTGTTATACTTCGTTTAACTTTGTATTGCACCTTTACTTTTCGGCCCTACCATGCTTATTTTGGGATCTATTTGTTAATCTTCGTTGAACTTTGTATTGCACCTTTACTTTTCGGCCCTACCATGCTTATTTTGGGACCTATTTGTTAATCTTCGTTGAACTTTGTATTGCACCTTTACTTTTCGGCCCTACCGTGTATATGAGCGAAAACATAAACGGTAAAAGTTTTGAGGAAACGTAATAAACTTGTACTAAGGGTCAAAGGTCCAGAGCAGTCTATCATCGTTAATGTCCGACCGAAGTTCGATTTTTGGCCGAGGCCGAAGCCTATTATTCGTCTATGGCCACAACCTTCGGCATAAGAAATTCAGTCTAGATTGTATAAATAGTTCTAAATTGGCTAAAAGTAATTTAATTAAAGATTTTTATTTTGACTTTTGTAGATAAAGATCTATGTTGATATAAATAAATTTGGTATAAATAAAGTCTAGAGTTGATAACTGACTTTGATACTTTTCTACAAAGATAACAGTTCAAATCATGTAAATTTCATACACAACTGGCGACGCAAGTCCACAATGGAGTTTTCGATTACCCTTGCGCTTCACTATCTTCATTGCGGAGTCATGTATTTATTATAGTTCATTCAATTTAGGCGCTTGCTAGCATTTTGGCAGAAGTCGAAGGTTTTGCCGAAGGTGGCCGAGGCCGAAACCGAAGTTTCGGTCGGACACTAATCATTGTCAAAACGGTAGAAGATGCAAAGGATGCCTTAGTCCATACGCAAGTATAAAGGATTTAAGTTCCGATCTATCGGCGACATTGAGGTCGTGTGGATACAGATCGCGCGTCTCTGCACGGAACAAAGTGGGTTAAGTTGATATAATGCGCCCTTGCCCAGAGACGAGCAGGGCTACACGTGGGGTCGCATCTATGTTTTATTCTATATTATTAAAGCAGGAGTCCAAGTAAAGAACTGTTTAGTTCTGTCCAGGATTTCAAACTTCTGTTGATGTCTTTGGTTAAGTTTTGTATTGAATGTACTTAGTTTCTATTACACCTCTGTAAAAAAAAATCTAAAATTGTTGAAGGTATGAAATTTCCTGAACCCGAGTGAAACCGCGAGAAACGCTAGTATCTATTATTAAGAACTATCTTTACTCATTACTAGTCACTTCCATTAATTACTCAACGATTGAGAAAAGAAATCAAACAAAAACTTTTTCCGGATATCTAGGTGATTGAACAATAACTTCCTACAATGTGTTAAGAGCATTTCTGTTACGTCGTAGTATTATTATTGCTTTGATACATAATCGTCTGGAGTATCTCACGTTTCTATTTTTACTCATTGTTATCAGTTGTTTACAAACATTTGGCACACCGTTCGGCAAAAAAATCACGGTCGTGTTATGCCGGCTGAACGTGTCTGTAGTTCGGTTAGACATTGAAGTGTTTCTAGATTTTTATGCAGTCACTTAATCAAGATGTTCAAGCGTTATTTTAATCATTCTATTAATGTTTGTGCCATTTCAATAGACGCTAATTGATTGGAATTTCCTTTCCTTTACTTACTTCGAAGTCACTGCCCAGTCAAATTTGAAATTGTAGAAACGGTCTTGTTTTTTTCCAGTATTCTAGTAAATTGAAGATTTACATATATCAATTTAAGTTTCGTTGTTATTTTATATAATTTGTATCATATAATTTCATGTTGTTCAATTTTTCATTTTCATATGTACTTAGTGTTGTCAAGAAAAAATAACAACATATAATAAAATTACCGTCTTTTGTTTACACTAGTGTAATATATTAATTACTAACCTTCCTTTCTTGTTCGTGTAACCATCTTAATTTACTTATTCTACTGACTTTATATTTTTTATTTATATAAAACAACGTTTCTACGTAATCTCAGATCGAGCATTAATTTTTGGCATTCCTTGTCCATCTTCAACTTTTTGTACTTCAACAAGTGAAGTAAGTACATTAGTAAAGTCAGCTCGAAAACCTGTTTCGACCACATTGACGTTCCAGTGTGTCGAACCGTTTATATAAACAGTATTTTGCACCGACTCGAAGTTAAGCCTTCGAAAGACCGTTGACACCTGTCAAATCGCGTTTGACGCCATGTCTGGTAATAACGGACTAGAAATAGTTGGTATATGATGGTAGGCTCACACGAGGTTCAAACATTACAGACGAAATTGTTTAGCCACTACTGTTCAAGGAAACTTAATCTTAAGAAACGATTGTCTGTCGAAACTATGAAATATATTCAGATTCAGATGTTTGCCATATAATATTTCTAATTAAAATATAAATTAATTTATATGAAAATGTATATACAATTATTTTACGTAAGTCATTAATTTCAAAAATTGTCTCGATATTTAGGTTCACTTATTTGTTTACTATTATTAAAATCTGCGTTATTGGCAGCATTGTGACTGACTTACAGATAACCTTATTTCACTCTACTCTTCATATGATTGAATATCTCTAACATCAAAAATGGATATCTGTTACGTTCCGTCATTAATTTTAAACTTTGTCTACAAAACATCAAAAGGACGTAGTTTATATTTTAAGTCCATAAATATTCGCTTCACGTCTCCAAAGGACAGCAAACAAATGTTTCTTGTTGAAACGACCAATAAAACTGCAAAAGGTTCTGCTACAAGTGATAACCACATGTGCAAATACACTACATACGTATCTCAATGCATGTCGCGCCAATCATCCTATTTAATTGTTGCGGTAATCTGTACTACGCATATCACTTCGATTATTACAACAGGTGGTAGAACCAGTGTAGTTCTACCGGGGAAGTACCACCGCCACGCCTATTTCTAGCGTGAAGCAGTTCTTGTATCGGTGGGAGGGTGTGGGTGCCGGTTCAATTCATATGAGGCGACCATATTTAAACAAAAACATAAACGCTTTCTACACTCATAGCCCCACAGTAGGAATTTCTCCTGTGTCGTGGGTGCCATGTACACACAAAGACGAATATACGAACACCCAGACCCAGGTACTGTAATGATTCAATACAGTAGACAGTAAACACGTTGAAAATACAGTAAATCTATTGTAATTTCAGTGCATCTGGAAGCATACGGAACGAATAACGCTGTAAACGCTTTCAATACTCATAGCCCCACAGTAGGATTTTCTCCTGTGTCGTGGATGCCATGTACACACAAAGACGAATATACGAACACCCAGACCCAGAACAGAAATCTAAACTCATCATTCAGATGTCTGTCTGGCCGGGGATCGGACCCGGGACCCACTGCGTGTCAGACCGGTATGGTGACCGCTCCACCACGCGGGTCTTCATCCATCTTAATTCTCGGGAGTAGTAAAGCTTTTGTGATCGACTTCAGATAGAAGCTCTGTTAGATATTAAGTTACTTACAGATGTCCATGGCCGGCAGTCACCACTTACCATCTGGTGGATTGCGTGCTCATTTGCCATTTCAAGTGATAAAAAATATATACTTATTTATTAATTTAAGAATCGCTATTATATGTCATAGAAATTGAGTCGTTATATCAATCGGTAGTGCACTCATGCGTAATTCTTAAGTCCAGCCACTCCTTTTGAAGTGTGCCCATAAAAGATTTATGTCACACATTTATAACTGACACATTTTAGCTGCCAACGACATTGGAAGGTGATAATGGCTTATAATATTTAGAATTCTATGCTATGATGATTGGCGACCAGGGTCTAATCGTGAGTACCCGTTAGTCCGTTACGTATTAAAATGTATCAATTGCGCGACAATATTAGACTTAAATCGTATACGAAAATCTAAATTTAAACTATCTACTTGTATCATTCTATATCATTCCATTCATGTTATATTAATTTCCCATTTATGTCACTAGTGCCATCTGTCGATAGAATATGTAATTAACTATGTTATGAGTCGATATAAATAATTAAATAACCATTACAAGATCAAGGCAAAATCTAAAGTATACCTAGTTTCAAGTATGTGAAAAAATGAAAATAAAAAATAAAATATATTATTTGTAACAACATAATTACAGAGATACTCATTTTTGGGACATCCTTTTAAGTAAATACCTGTGCCCAGGATGCCAGGAAAACAACAAAAAAATAGAGTTTAACATTCACTGATTGTGTGTGTGTGTTTGTGTGTATGTTGTGTGTAACACATGATTGTGCTGATTTCTTAAGTTTATAAAATATTGCTGAAATGTTTTCAATTTTTGTACTTGGTTTTTAATATTGAAAATAATATATTTCATTTACAACTTAGTATATTTGTCTCTGTCTTCGACCTCAGTTTCTCCTTTGCTTGATAGAATTTACCGTCTGAATAAAAACCATAGGTACGTTATCAATTGAAGTTATTGATAATTCAAGTGTAGTAACCCTTAGTACGTATGCTGCATTGTGTACAAGTGCAACGTTAAGTATCATTCACAGTAACTACGATTGTTGTATAGGAAACTGTGAACAAAACTACTAAGTGAAGGTTTTTAGAAAAGTTTATTTTAATTTCAATTTCAATTATAATGCCTTACACATGGCATAATGATATTATGTTTTCATTGTTATTCTAGTACGCATTATCATTATACAAATTAGTGTTTTGTTTTTTTTTTGTTTAAAGTTAATTCATTAATTCCTCAGACCTCAATTTTGTTTTTGTATTGCAGAAAAAGGCTATACGAGCCATTTATAATCTGGGTCCAAAATCATCACTTAAAGAATAATTTAAAGAAATAAACATTCTAACTGTTGTATCTCAATTTATATACGGAAATTTGATGTATGTTAAGAAAAATATTAATAATTTTAATAAACGATATGACACACACGATATAAATACTAGGAACAAACACGATCTCTCTGTGCATGTTACTCGTCTTCACAATGTTAACAATTCTTTTATGGGTCAGTGTATACGCTTTTATAATAAACTTCGTATGGAAATCAGAAACTTGTCAATAAGTAAATTCAAAGCATTGATTAAGACCAAACTTTGCCGCAAAGCATATTATAAAATTTCTGAATACATAGAAGACAAGGCAGCTTGGGACTGATCAATAATAATTATATATTTCAATGGTTAATTGTTAAAGTGTAGCGTATCTTGCCAAACAAGTCTCTGTTTAGTCAAATGTAAGGCAACATACTGGAGCTAGCTTTTATTGCCCATGTAATAAACAAGATGGTTTAATAAAAAATCGAAAGAAAAAGACAAAACTGCTGAGTTTCTTGACGGATCTTCTTAGTTGAGG
>MOOZ01002722.1:184778-198498 GCA_002930495.1 Cecropterus lyciades
GGAGTCGAACCACAAAGAGTTCTACCACCTCCAAGTGGACTGTATGGTCGTTTGCTACTTCCAAAATAATAAAAAATAGAAAACTGAAATTGAGTTTTTCACCGAAATACGAGTATAACATGAATGGTTCTCAATTCTCGTTTGCTACTTCCAAAATTATAAAAAATAGACAACTGAAATTGAGTTTTTCACCGAAATACGAGTATAACATGAATGGTTCTCGATTCTCGTTTGCTACTTCTTAAATTTAAAAAAATAGACAACTGAAATTGAGTTTTTCACCGAAATACGAGTATAACATGAATGGTTCTCAATTCTCGTTTGCTACTTCTAAAATTATAAAAAATAGACAACTGAAATTGAGTTTTTCACCGAAATACGAGTATAACATGAATGGTTCTCAATTCTCGTATGCTACTTCCAAAATTATAAAAAAAAGAAAACTGAAGTTGAGTTTTTCGCCGAAATACGAGTATAACATGAATGGTTCTCAATTCTTGTATGCTACTTCCAAAATTATAAAAAATAGAAAACTGAAGCTGAGTTTTTCACCGAAATTTAACATGAATAGTTCTCAATTCAATTTTATTTTATTTTTTATAAGGTGCGAATTATTTCGTAAATGTTTTTATCTACTTATCGCAATACATATCATATCCGCATTAATTTTTGAGGTATTTGAAAAACACCCAATACGTATAGGAGAATTGAAGTTTAGTTTGGTTAACCCGAAACACTATAAAAAATAATAGTTTTATGATATAGAAGTGGCAAAGGAACTTACACTCCATCTGATGATAAATGGCCATTGCCGTCCATTTACAAAACAGCCCCAAATAAGATACTATAGATAGAATCTTACCTTAGATTAGCCACAGATGCGTAGCTACCTCTGAGGGCTAACTGGATATTTCTTTAAGTGTTTTTATATTTGCCTCGAAGAACTCATTGGATTCTTTCCATCGGTAAGCAATAATAAGTCATAACAGAACAATTGCTATATAGTATAAAGGTAAAATATTGTTCTTCGTCGGAAGTGATAAATTTTATTCGGAAGTGAAATTTTTCCTCAACATAGTTTCTCGCCCCTCTCCCTCGTTTCGCCTTTGTCAATTTAATTTTCATGATTTCCTCGTATTTCAATTTCGGGCTATTGAATCCACGGAGGGATTTATTTTATTTTCTTCACTATTTAAAAGCAATAAAAACAAAAATTGTGCCGTACAAATTCTTCCGATCTGTACCTATTATTTGTAGATAATTTAAACGTTAGTTTTTTATTCATAACTTTGTCAAAATAAATATAAAACGCTTTCTACACTAGGATTTTCTCCTGTGTCGTGGGTGCCATGGACACTCAAAGACGAATACACAAACACCTAGACCCAAAACTTAAATCTAAACTCATCATTCAGATATCTGTCTAGCCGGAATCTGGGACCCACTGCGTGTCAGACTAGTATGGTGATCGCTCCACCACATGGGTCCTCAAAAGTACATAATCATAAGTATGTAATGAATATTGCTATTGGTGAACAATTAAAATTATTTTTTTGTAACAACGTTTCTCATTACCTTTTGTTTGTCTACTATTTGCAATCTTATCTACGCGAAAACCATGTAGAATTCCAAATCCTTTAACACTAGTTCTGGCTTCTCTTATTTAATTTGCCTCATTGCTAGACTACTGTTTACCAAGCCCCACTCAATCTATAAATTACTTTAACGAATATGTATACCTGCCATTTATTCACAAATATAGACGGTAAGAATCGTACATCAAGTTTCCCTGCCAATGCATAAGTTTTCCTTCGAATTACACCGCTAACTAACTCGATTCGCACCTTCACTCGACCTTCATATTTTTTCGGCGCAGCACCTAAATTACCTTCAGACCTAATAGTTTTCACCTATTACCGTGAGCCGGCCAAATTTATCGCTTTCCACTGTTGATTTATCTGCGAGCCGACCGGATTAACTACCGCTAACTTGGCGATAGTTAAGTCTGCTATCTCTGATGTTTCAGAGCAAAAGCTCTTTCCTTTTATCTAAATTGGTACGCTACCAATAAAGATCCAACGGCGTCTGTCGTAAACCATTCGCCCCATACGCTTCATTATGGGGTAAAGTTTTAGATATGATGGTACCGTTTTATTGTCCACCGATGTCGCGAGATCCCTATCGATAATGAGATTTGGTGAGCCAGTATCGGACACGGCTGACAGACTGAAATGTTAGACAAGTTGGTAACTACGTATGTATGCTTACAAATAAACTCAGCTAACGACCCATTTCATTAAGTTACCGTGTCATAAAAGATAAGTGTGTCTTATTTTACTTGTAACAAAATAATACCGAAATGTCTTCGTTGTGATAACTTATAATACGTAATTCAAAGATAGATAAGAATTTAATAGCCGATTCTGAAACTGTAAAAGCGAAGTTAGTAATTTGTAAAGTTACTAAAATGATTTTAAATTACAGTTTCCCATTACAGAATATTAGAGCAGAACTAGTAGCATAATTTACTAATCCATTATGAATTATGCGACTGTACCCGGAGTTAATGTGACTTTAGTTGGTTGACAAATGCATTCGTAAATTACGGCCGAAACTTCACCATCAAAGGCTTAGATGGAGACCATCTCCGCTCCCTTTCCACCATACGAAATAGATTAAAGTGCGAAAGAGGCGAATAAATCTTCTCCTAATTGAATTTGTCATAAAAATTGAAAGTTTCTTCGCTCCCAGGGCCGCACTTCACGAACTACTTTTAATCCATTCTCCTAAGGGAACTTCTAATTTATTGTGAGTGCTAAGTTTGCTCCGACTATTCTAGTATAGAAGTTTATCCTTGTTTCACCTACGCTGATGTAATCTTCCCATCTGAAATGAAATCGATTGTCTTATGGTCGTAGATTTCATTAGTAATGTGAATTCATAGTTGATATGAAATTATGTAATTACAGTGAAATTTTAGGTGGCTATTGGATTATAAAGTATATCGATATCTTCTTACATTGAAGTGCAGTCATCGATATAATTTTACATAAAAAAAAATATTCAAATTAAATTGAGGAGAATGAAAAACTAAATAAATAAACTATTTTTAACTGACACATTTTTACCTTTCAGCACTATGATCAAATGAGGTCATATTACTAAATCACTGTATACAGTTGGAACACTTGAAATCTACATAAGATTAACTATATACAGGAGTAAGTTCAAACCATACTATTAGATTTAAAAATAGTTACATACGAATAAACTAATAATAACCTAATCAATTTCTCAACTCGCGTCAACGTATTAGTACTTATTTAAGTACTAACTTACTTGTCTGTTTTGTAAATACCTAATTGAGCCAGAAAAAGCTTTTACCTCAGCTGAGAAGTTAGCGATATAAAGTAGATTTACGATACAATATTGTTGATTTTGTGGGCGTGTGTGACAACTTGTAACTCTCAATTACGTGACCGTTACATCTACAAAACGTCTGTGAAGTTTGTGAATACCTAATCTGCACTTATAACTTAATAGTAATAAGTACAGTTTACCTCCAGTAAGGCTATTTTACCTATGTTAAGTAATCTTGACATAGGTTAATAGCCTTAGCACATTTTGGAAAATTCTCGATCATCATCAATCAATTCAAAGATAGAGTTCTATAATTAATAGATCCGTTGTTGCTTCCGAAGACAAGGAATGCTTAAAAAAGAATTTAGAAGCGCCTCACCTTTTTTTTTAAACTCAAGTAGCAAACTAGCTGCAGTCCACCTGATGGCAAGTGGTGACTGCCGCCCATAGACATCTATAAGCAACTTCATACAGAAGAGGGTTCTCTGAAGTCGATAACAGGTGCGTTGCTAGTCCCGAGGACTAAGATAGTCGCCTCATAAATAAGTGAGCCGGCAACCATACCTTTCCACCGAAACGCAGAACTGCTAGAAATAGGTGCGGCGATAGTACCTCCTCGGTCGAACTACACTGGTTCTTCCACCTTCAAAAAGTGGTCTGGTAAGTAATTACCCTTAAGTAGTGTTTGAAGGTAGAATTAACGTAGTTCAAATACTCCCCGTATTGCACTGACGACCCGCGGAGTGGTCACCATGCCAGTCTGACACGCAGTGGGTTCGGGGTTCGATCCCCGGCCAGACAGACATCTGAATGATTAATTTAGATTTCTGTTCTGGGTCTGGGTGTTTGTGTATTCATCTTTGTGTGTCTATGGTACTCATGACACAGGAGAAAATCCTAGTGTGGGGCTATGAGTGTAGAAAGCGTTATAGAGTAGAAAGCGTTATTGCCATCACTGCTGTTGTCAATCCCGAAATAATGATTAAATGTTTCAAAATCGAGGACACCGGGAATCTTACCAAAACTTATATTTTATCTTATCTATTTTCGTCTGTAGCTTTTTTTACAGTACAGTAAATCAGTTCCGCCCATCTTGTTAAGAAAACAAAAAAACATTATTGTTACGGCAAAAACAAAATTAGATGAGACCTTCACTGATTTGAATTATTACAAAAAATGCTTGACCATTGGAATCGGGTGTGCATGTCGGGTGTCCAAATTATTGCTTAAAAATAGTAATATGTATTGATTTTTATATGAATATGTATGAATTTTATCATTAGGTATGAATTTTATCACTCGTAACTGTAAGTTAGATTACAGGAAGAGATAACACTTTGTTTTGACTCCGGAGGCACCTCTTCACCACTGATTTACATACGAGACAACCAGTCTCATCTGTAACCGGTTAAGATTGAACATATGAGGATCTACGGACCTGTATCTTACTCTAGTAGTTTGTTATCCATGGGCGGCAATTACCACTTACCGTCTGGGCCCATAGGCTACTTCGTTCTCATATAAAAAAGTATAGATTTTTATTTAATGAAAGTTATTAACCATGTATCTAAGTTTGACTGAACATTTGACGGTTAAGTGCTAATGGATTTAAAAGCAGCGTCGCTAATCTCTGACGACACGTAGCGAGAGAAAGGCGGAGATTTCACAGAACCACCGAGCCGGAACGGACGGACAAAGGGCTTTACATTTTAATCGAAGCTACAAGTACAGTTTAGTAATCGGAAAGCGTTGCCGTAGGACCTTCAACGAAGCGCGGCTGAAACTGTCTTAGACGTCGTTTCACTTATTTGTCTCATTTTAGATCTTTTCTTTCAATTTAAATCTTTCTAATATTATAAACACGAAAGTTTGTGAGGATGCATGTGTTTGTAACTCTTAATCAAAAAAGTACCGGTCGGATTTCGCTGGAATTCGGCACACAGATAGTTTATGACCTGGATTAACATATGGAATACTCATTACCGTGGTAAACGCAACCGAAGCGGACGGAGCGGCGGGATGAGCTAGTGTGTTTTAAATAACATAATAGTCCTAATTTAAGATGTATACCCTGTGTATACACGTGATAATTAAGGGTTAATGGCGTATGTTCCGTCTTTAAATACCAGCCAGGTTAAAGTTGAAATCTGAAATAGAGAAAGATGTTACATGAACTTCGATATTCTTTTGATTGGTTTACCTTGACTGTTTGGTTTTTGGTGTTCTTGATACTCTTATTCATTCATTGTTCGGTTTTAGGTATCCTTGGCTTATTGAAATCTTATATCATAAATAATCCGAAAATAACGCAACAAGATTTGATGTTGAGAAGCTTTTTGATGAATAAAACGTATCCTACTATTCTTATATCAAAAAATAGTAATTACAACTTATACAACAGGCACTTCGCTCTTAAAATCTTATAATCAATTGTCTAATGAAGGCTTGTACGAACACTGGCTCTTTAATATTTCATTCATGAACTATCACGAGTCCTTATTATGATTTATCAACGATTCTTTGGAAGTAACCTAATAAATCTTTAAAGCAGTCCTTCAGTTGAAGCTGACTCAATTTCTGATAATGTCAGAACTATGATAATTTCAATCAAAAATTACACCCATAACTCATACTGTTCTAACTCAATTTCTGAATGAAACGTAAGAATAATCGCTATATTATAAAATTAAATTATGACGAAATTCTAGACATAAACTTTTTTCATGTGATACTTGACTGTTATACGATTTATTAACTGTTATAAATATACTGTAAATTATGTTTGCTTATTTTGTATGAAAGTATAGAAAAGCGGACATTCAAAATGTTACCGTTGTACAATTGTGTAATAAGGCACTATGTCAAACCTGACAGGAAATACTGTACCTATGTATGTCCTATGATAAGTTATAACCTACTAATACAAAATTTTGCCTCTAATATGTGGTTGCGATTCAAATTTTCAGCACGCATATTAGATGGCATGGGTTACTTGAATCCATTTGCATATTGAAAATTAATTATCTTTTCAGAGCTGATAGCTCTGAAAAGATAATTAATTTTATATTATTTTATTAAGGAAATTAACGTAAGAGTTATGGCTGAAGGTGTGAACTGTCTGAATATATACTCATACAATACTAAGTCCTCATTCTGAGGGAACCGTCCCCAAAATTAGGGAGAACAACAACGGTAATGTTATCATTTATTAATACCAAAAAAATCTAAACGAGTGTAACTATGTGAAAAGCTAGACTATGTTTAATCCTGACAAATGATAAGATCAAGTTGAAATGGAGTCTGATGTCAAAATAAGAACTTAAACTTTAGCAATTTGTGAAGGTCTTTCACTGATATACCAATAGTGTTTGGTCTGTAAATTATAACTGGGGAACTGAAGTAAGATTTGACATTGTAACTACGTTCTGGTTTTATACGACAAAACTATGTCAATCTAACTTTTAAGATTATCACTTCCGGCTTCGCCTACTGACTGCCTTACCTTAAAGCTAGGGTTGGCAACCAGTACTTTTTCTTTTAATTCAATTTGATCATTCATTTGTTAATTCTTTTAAACTTTTAAATGACATTAAAAAGTTAAACGGACGTTAAGACTTATTTCCCCGTTAATTTACTTAGGACAACTAAGTATTTTTTTTAATCCAAGATGCTCTACCAAATTAAAAAAGTATTAGCTCAGACTTCATTTAAATAATTTATGTACCCACACGAAACATGCATCAGTGACACTAATGGTACTACTTATTCCATATTGCAGGAACTTCTTCAAAAGATATGTTTAAATTTGGCGTTTCTAAGGTGATTGTGGTGGAGAAATGTCTAGGCCCCTCATCTTGTTCACACCCAGAAGTGTTAATTAAATAATACTTCTATACCTTAATAGATGTCGTGTAATTGATACTGCTACCGTCACAGCCCTGTTTTAAGCTTGCGTCCACTAATATTTCAGATATAAAATATCTACACAATGATTCGGATCACACCTCGGTAATGTGTATTTTTTTATTGTTATGTCAACTTATATTAAAACAATTGTTATTTAATTGTATCTTTTAAAAAATGGTCGTCTATATGAACTCACTTGTATATATAACTATAGAACAAGTTACAATGAAGGATTGTAATTTATATAGCTTGTATTTTATAAAAAAAAATGCATAATGTAATAACACATGCCCTACACCTTTGTAATTCTACAAAAATAAGGATATATATAGATAGGAGATATACAGATATCGCATCGCTGAAATTTACGTCTCAAATGCCACTGGTTAACAAGTTCGTACTTAAAATCATTTAAAAATACAATAAATATAAAATAGGGGATAAAAACCTAGCTCGCTATAAATTTCACATAGTTTTATGTTACTGGATCACAAGCCCGCACTGGCGTCGCGATGGCGCGCGCTTCCCCCGCTGCGAAAAAAGTTGCAAGTCGGTTCCCGGCGCCGGAGAACATTCAAATTTATCGATTGTCGCTCATTACATCCCTCAAACCCACTCACCAACTTAGCCCTTCGAATCCCACATTACTTTTTATCCCCGAGGCCGTATCTCCTTTTTTCATCGCTGTTATTATTGTCCGTTAAACTTTAAGTGCTCGGCGGCTAACTTTCGATGTCTTCGTGATTTACGAGAGCGTTCCGAAGTGTTTTATCGAGCATAAATGTAAGTTCGCTACTTGTTGAGATTGAAGGTCGGGTCGTTATGATCGGTTAAGTACTGGGTCAGTTTAGTGTCGTTCATCAGGGATGTAAAATGAAAATAGGCTGTCTGGTTCGCTTTTTGGAAATGAATGTGTTGTCGTCAGCGACAGTATCAGCGACGTAATCAGTTACGTCCATTCCTGATATCTGGGTTACGAATGCTGATGCTATATCATGGTTTATTTTATTTCGTTTATGTCTAGTTTATAAAAATGTAATAACCATAACTAATTAATGTGTCAGTTTATAAAACAGAAAACTTTCAATTTTTTATAGCTGCATTACGTAAATTATAATAACGTGTCTATTTTATATTCTAGGCAAGTTTTTTTTTCGTTTTATAGAGATATATATTTCTTTTATTTTAAGAAAAAAATCGATTGTAAGTTTAAGTGGATATTGAACTTAACCGATGTAGTTAGTATCGAAAAACGAAACCAAAAACGACTCTACCTCAAAATGAACACATCAATACCAAATCAAATCAGTTTCAATGCACTGCGACAATCTTGCTCAAGTTACCGACACCCAACATATCGCAAGGAATACAGTATCCGAACAGTAGTTTCGTAGGAGGGGGGCAATGATCCATTAATCTGAAGCCCACGTGGCGCCACCGATACCTGCCGACGCGACGCGCGGACGCCTATAACGACACGGGTCGTACATTTCAAACATGTGCGAATGTGTAGCGTCAATCTGTCTAATGCTATATTTTGTCTGTGTGTTACGTGAAATGAATTACAGCTTTGTTATAGTTATCTTGTATAGTTTGGGACAATTACACGTAAATACACTTTTAATAGGTACGGTGTATACTTACGCGTAACATACATTTTATATTTTTTGACTACTCGCGTGGCAGAGCGGTCGCCATACCGGTCTGACACGCAGTGGGTTCCGAGTTCAATCCCCGGCCTGTCTGTCTGACAGATGTCTGTCTATTTGAATGATGAGTTTAGATTCTTTTCTGGGTCTATGTGTTCGTCTTTGTGTGTCAATGGCACCCACGACTCAGAAAAAATTCTAGTTTGGAGCTATGAGTGTAGAATGCGTTTTTTTTTTATATAGTTTGTGGTTTAATAGGTGATGTATAGCATCGATCGATGACGACCCGCGTGGCGGAGCGGTCACCATACCAGTCTTACACGTAGTGGGTTCCGGGTTCGATCCCCGGCCAGACAGACATCTGAATGATAAGTTTAGATTACTGTTCTGGGTCTGGGTGTTTGTGTATTCGTCTTTATGTGTCCATGGCACCCACGACGCAGGAAAAAATCCTATTTTTACTACTAAAATCTAAAATCCTTCTTTTTGGGCTATGAGTGTAGAAAGCGTGTTTTTTTTATCTCATACAATAATTATGGAAATGGTTTACTTATAACAGTTTTCATTAACACTCCCTAAGTAATATACAGAAAATATAAAATGTGACAATGATTATAAATAAGAGTAATTACGTAAAAATAGCATCGGTTTTGCTATATTTTTTTAACAAACATAAACCGACAGTTAAATAACTGTACGTAATAAACAATATGTAATAAAAACAACTAATTCACACTTCACAATCGACCAATATATCGAAAAGCATAAGCCAAAAATTGCATATGAATTGAACCCCTTCGTTTTGATTACTACTTAAAACCAGATTGGCAAATCATATAAATATTGTAAAATATTTACACGAAATATATCGTACACATAGATCATAAAATACTAAATATATATTAATTTAATCTTAAAAAATCGTCGTACTTCACGTGCGAAGCCGCGTGGAACGTCTAGTATGTCATAAAGTTATCAAGTGTCAGTAATCGATTGAACACTGACGGTTTCTCACACTCCATTTGTTCCAACGTTTGACAAAGGAACATTTCCTTTAAACAAGGGGGGTTGTAATATTTTCACGGTGTAATACGATTTTAAACATTTCATTTACATACGTAGGGACGGTGTTGAAAAGGAAATTCGATAAAAGAAATAATATTGGTATGCATATCTGAATTGAATCGAAAGAAAATAAAATATAGCAAAACTTGAAAGTATATATTTTTAATTTGTTTGAATCTTTGTAAAAAATATGCAAGCAATGTGTGTTTTAGTACCATCTGCCTGTAATGGTCAAAAGTAACATTTTGAAAGGAAATTACCCCGCCTTTTAGACAAGAACACAACAGCGATTAACAATGCTGCTATAAGCGGAAATAGAAGTGGGGTAGCGCTTCCCGAATCGAACCATAGAAGTTTCTACCACATTCAAATAAACTTAAACTTACTGAATCAGGCCCGTGTACAGTTAGACATAATAGGGGTTGTGCTAACCACTATACTACATGCATTTTCATTTGAAAATGCCTACCTATGGAAATAGGTACCAGTTGCAGCCAAATACTCGTACACATAAAACACGGCAGTGCAAATCCTTCCTCTCTCGTGGCAATTTTCGGAAGCTTTGTCCGTCGGTCGCTCAGCGGCGTGTTTCCTGCCGGAAATAATATCATCTAAGGCTTTCCGCCTCTTTATTGGTCATATGTAAAGCCTTTTGGACGCTACATTCGACTTTATTGCCTTACGACTAGGACTAGGTTTACTGGTGGTGTTAATAATCGTGTAGAAGCTTAGTTGTAATATTCTGTTAACAGAATTAAATTGAAACTGATTAAATGTAAAAAGATCTTAATTTAACGTAGAATATTTCGGATCGAATATAACGTAGGTACTACCGACAAACTTACTAAGCGCTGTTGTGTACTGGTATAAAAGTGTGGGAGTTACAACTTAGGATTTCGGGGTATTAATGTACACTAGTTGCCCTTTGCAGCAATCGAAATTTGACCGTAATTAACCCCAAATATATTTTTTCTACTACAAAGTTTTTTACGTATATTCCTCTGTACATTTAATTTAAAATTGATTTTTATGTCATTATAGAGAAATGAGATTTAATTGAGTAAGCTGCATTTAAAAGCAATAACGCGTTATTTGACATACACATCTGACATATGACAATGTCACCAACAAAGTCAGCGTGTAACAAAAACGTGAGTTTGTGTGTGTCAAATGCATAGTAGTGTGTGTAATATTTTATTTATTGATTTAATATACTTTATTATTGAAAAGTATTACCGTTCTGCACTTATTCTACATATAAACAATAAGTGTGCCAAATTTCATACTACTCCGTCCGCGATTTTTTTGTAAAAAGGGGTCCAAAGTTTTTGCTTTACGTATTAATATATAGATGTTGGGGTCCATTACACATGATTACCAACTATTTTTAAAGCGTTTTTATAATGAAAAACGGTGTAGTTATTTTTGCTACCTACACTACAATTCTGAGGCAGGCACTTATAAGATGGCTAGTCCATTTGGGAAATATTAAATATTTTAAGGAGTAATACATGAACTCACCGGCGAAAACGTAAAAATGATTGAGAAAAAGGTTATATTTCTTATATATGCAAAATAAAGTCACGACTTGAGACCCTTTTAAGCTATAATTCATTTGAGATTCATATGCTATGTATTTACTAGTACCTATGTACATATATTACATTATTTTACATTGTAGCCGTATTACAAAAACATTTCAATGCAGAAAAGCATTTTCACAGTCTCAGAATAGTAGTGACATAACGGTATGATAATTGTGGCAATTCACGTGCCGCAATTTACTAAGTGGAATATTTTACTTATCCTTCTGGCGTTCCGCGCGGCACGGCCACCTTCCAACTTATATATTGGGAGATACATCACTCACATTCATTATTTCCACAACCCACCCGCTTATCGATGAGAGATCGAACAACTTGTACGTACTCAATGACATATGTAGACTTGACGCATCGAGGTAACTGACCCACTATCGCGATCGAACTCGATATCTGTCAAGGTGTCCGATTTTGGTTAAGATAAAGTTTACTCAACGTTCCTAAGCATCTAAATTCGGTGTTCGAAATACGAATATTGAATTAGAATGCATCGTACGCAATGCATCACCGCCGATCGCGGAAGCGGTGGCGTCGCCCGCCACCCACTCCACGCAACTCTGTCGCCATATTTCAATCCCTGAATTGACACATTGCTCTTTTGAAACCGTAAACTTTCACGCGAAAACTTTAACCTGTCGTATTTACCTAAGATATTCCCAGCGAAACAGATAGCGCGAGCTATTTGACGAGTGAAACTTATAGATAGGTCACGCCGTAACCGGTGTGGAAGTTTTCACATAAATTGGCGGTCATTCCACGCGAATATGCTGACTGAGGGAGTAACAAATATGCCAAGTTGGGTTGTTATAACAGCGATATGTAAGTTTTGTGATACTTCGCCATTAAGTTTATGGAAACGACGGTCGAGATTACATCGCACTTTCTGAAAGCTTTACGTAATTCTCCACGCGCTGTCATCCCAGATAGGTATCAGAGATTTCCCGATTGTCCGACTAATGCGAGTGATAAATCGAGATGAAATTTTATGGCACTTGTAAAATTCGTCTGTCCAAAATGTTCAAGTGAAAAATTGGAACGTAATCTGTCAAACGGTCGCCTAATTGTAATTTAATTAGGGAGCAGTTTTCACGCGTGGGAGACGCGGCGACAAAGCCGCGTTAAAATGATTAATTTTTGTTAAGCGGCAAGGTGCCGGCCGCGAATGCGTCTTCCCGTCCGACGATTAATCTTGCTCCGTGCAAACACCACTCCCAGCACCATTGTACTGCGTTCCCGGTATTTTTTCTGTCTTATACAATACCATTAAGAAACTGCCACCGCTAGTTGCCTGCTCTTCCTACCATCTCATCGTTCGCCATTGAAGGATTGAAAAGGTGTTTGCGTTCCGCGGGAAAAATAGATCACCCCTCGATTTTAAAACATTTTTCGTCATCACATCACTTAGGCTTCGATAGTTATTACGGCGAGAATGAAATGTTTTAATTTTCCACCGTCATTCAGTTACAATAGATTTTACTAAAGCGTATTTCATACAGTCATTCCTTGTTCATTCAAATGAAAAGTTTCCATAACGGTTTCACCCTAACATTTCGATGCGAGTTTTTATAAGTTTGCTAATTTATAAACGCTTAATACTACAGAAGAAAATAAATGTTTTCTAACCGGTGAATTATACATTCTTGTACTGTGCGGTACTTGCACTGCCGCTACAAGATACAGTACTTAGAAAGATAGAGTACGTACAAGTCTACAATACAATGAACAATATAAATATTTATTCTTTATATAACAATTAATTTGATTTTTCTTTGGAATGCAATTTTAACAATAAATACCGACAGATGCATAGACGTTTGCTATTAGCATTTAAATTATCGGAATTCTGGACGGCAGGATGGAAAGCGAATGCTTATCATTTTCATCATAAAAAGCCAATATTGGCACACCGTGGAGCGTCTTAGGTGGGGTCAAGAGCGGATTGTCGAATTTAGATCTGGGCACACGCCAACTTTGAGCCATTCCATCTCGGTGCCGGTTCACACAAATTAAATGTACTTACCATTGCTCAAGTAATTACTCTTAATTTGCACGAGAAATTAAGAACCGAAGAAAGTAACTTTGGAAAATATTCGCTTTTTTTACGCGACCGTGTTTTGAGATTTTTTTTTTTAAAACGCT
>MOOZ01002722.1:208685-219621 GCA_002930495.1 Cecropterus lyciades
ATTAATAATGTGATATGGAATATAGGTTCTATCTGAAATCAATTACAGATTTGATAAATGTGATAACATAGTGCTAAATTTACGGCTTCATATCCACCAATATATGAAACAATAAAAACGCACGTTTAAACAATCATAAACGCTAAAAGAATTACTATCAGTATAAAAATGCAAAGTGAACGTGCGCCACAACTCATATTTATTTACAATAAAAGGTCAATCCTTATCTCCGTAGATGCGTACAAAATTTAAAACGTAATAGATGTCTGTTAAAAATTCGAAAAGCTGCGACACCATGAAATTCATGCGACTTAGTTTGAAAGTCGGATCGTTCGATGGATCTAAAATTTTCCATCGTAAAAGAGGGCACTGCATAAGTAATATGACGATGATAAGTAGACGACAGTAAGACTAATATGGATAGATCCACGTTTCTTGCTCGTGGATCATTTTGTGGTGTTTGATCCAATTTCATTGAATTACTTACCTATTTTCGAAATGTTTTGTTTTGACTTATTTTTTGGTCTGGTTTAGTTTTCATTCCCGAAACAAAAACTAAAAATTCTGTTTACTACCGCAATTTGTATGTTTTAAGCATAAATAAATATAATTACGTGTAACAACGTTGTGATGGTCTATTATTAAATTTAAATTAAAGGATGATTAAACATTTAACATAGTGCAAAGGAAATTATAAATACAGCGGCGATTAACTTATAATGATCGCAAAGATACGAGAAACTAGTAACGTTGTTAAAAATACTATTTCAAAAAAAACCCGACTGCTTAAAACGACATTGTGGTCCTAATGATACATTTAATTTAACGCTTAGAAAAGTATTACAATATATATATATACATTAGTTCGTATTAGTATTAGGTCTATTTACTAGCTTTCATTTGATACCCATATTGTCGTGATAACTCCCCCCCCCATTTTCTCCTTTTTGCAGGCGTCATTTTTAAAAATTATATAGCTTTTGGCACTTTGGGTTCCTAATGATATGTAATACGTCGCAATCCGTCAGGCCGTTTGGGCTATAGCGTGCCAAAGAAATGGACATACATACAAACAAACATACATACATATATAAATACATACAAACATACGTTGGAAAAACATTACCCTCCTTCTGACGCAGTCGGGTAATAAACATTGTTTGGTTTTTGTTTTATTTTTCTCATAATAAGTTCTCCTTGCATTCAGTTATGCGCAGTTTGGTGCAGCGTTGAAGGTTTTTATGTTGTTGAATTTATTGCATACATTTTGAGTTCAAATTCGTGATACGTCATCGACATTTCCACGCGTAAAACGATCAGTCCACGGGTATAAGAACATGTTTCACTTCAGCCTAAAAACGATAAGCGATAAAAAACTAAGGTAATAAATAGCGTCAAAATAATACGAGACCTCCAAGCTGAACTAATGGACCAGGTATGACGAATGAAATAAGATACTTTGAAAAAATATGTAGATATTTAATTTTTTTATTTCGAACTCATACTATGATATTATTTGAATACATAGAAAATTTTTAATTCTAGAAACCAGTTACGAGAACAAAGTATCAAATCTAATTTCGTCAGCTTGGTAATCGTTGTTAAGTATTATGTTGCTGGGACATTCTTGGTATTTTATGCTTTGGTGGGCTGGTATTTTATGCTTTTTATTTCAGCAATCGACTGCCGATAAGCCATATATTATGAACGTTATAAATGATTGACATTAAGGCATTGTCCTGCAGGTTTTTCATTCAATACATCTAGATTTCCTCATCTTCGTTCGTATTGATGCCTAGTTTTATTTTACTAGAAAATTCTTTATCGCATTTCGTTCACCTGATATGGTGTGGCGAGGTAGAACGTTCACTCGACACCTATTTGAAATTCCTGTGATTTACGAAAGCTGCAGAGGATCCATAATTTATGCATACGAATTCCCAATAGAGAGCTTCGGATAGATAACATTCCTGTTAAATTATCCGTGAAAAGCACTGAAATATTCGATATCTCACGAACGAGTTTTTTCACGGTTTTTATGATTTAGTGGAAAATTCATATATTTACATGGACATAGAGCTCTTCGAGTAAGTGGCGGTTCTCGCTGGGCACACAGATATTATTTATGGACTCTTTTATTGCTAAACTTCATTCGTTGCTGTGGTTGCTTTTATTCCTTCTACGGGAAAAAGTTGCGAGGTTTTATTGCCGGTGTGAGATAGGATACGTTATTGCACAAACTTTCAATGGTGGACGGAATTAAAAGAGATTTTTTTGTGGTCATCTGTCCTCGCTCAGATATGATCGTGAGTAGTTCATACACTTTATTGCTGGTTATTTTTAGCTCAATTCAAACAACTTCGTTCGCTCCACCTTAATATTGCTGCGTAGTACGCTACTTCGCTCACAATGTCGCCGAGTCAAACACTTAAATGATTGCGAGAAATATTTTTTATTGACATTGCTGCAGAGATAGAGCAAGGTTCATTAACCTTGTCGATATTTCAAACAGGAAATATAAGTTCAATCAAATGTTATTTAAATCATGTGTTATAATGTACATGAGCGTATTTTAATCGTGCAACCGTTTTACAACCGTTCAGTATAATTATAATGTATATCAATACATACGTATTATTTACTCAGATAAATCGTTATTTGAGTAAATAAATTATAATATGTATTAAGGGACTTATGTGATTATATATTAGTTGTGATTATATATTAAGGAAGACAGTAATCTCAAAACCGGTATTAAATTGCTATAATACGCAAAAAGGTAACGTAACTGCGAGAGTAAAACGAATGAAAAAGTTTAATAAAATTTAATAAACATAAAACTGATAAACGATCACCAAAACTCGGTCCCGAATTACAATAAATAAGCTTAAGAGCTTTACCAATTGCGCCACCATTGACATTGATAATTAACGAGCATTTCACTTACAGAACTCAATCCGGCACAACCTGTCCCTGCACAACCGGTTCATGCGGGTCCAAAACGAGGGTACGGGGAAGTCGTCCTGGTGGATGATCAACCCGGACGCGAAGCCGGGCAAGTCGGTGCGGAGACGCGCCCTCTCAATGGAGACGTCGAAGTGCGAAAAACGAAGAGGAAGGGTAAAGAAAAAGGTACTAGTATGTAATCGGTACTAGTATCTTGTTTTAGGTTTTATATGGGTATGGATAGACAACGTAACTGACTGAGCTAATTACGTTTTTTTTTATTTACATTTAATTAAACATATAAGTAAACACATACATTTAAAGTGAAAGTATTCAAACTATCTATTTATTGGAAGTCCACATGGTTACGTTGTCTATATTAAGATAATCAATCAGACACGCGGAAAGGCTCGTCTTTGTCATGGAGTACATAATGCATGTCGTATTGTGCATGGTATGATATTAAATCCAATTTTAAAAAGATGTATTGTTCAGAGTTTAACAATGACCATCTCGGATAATTCAGTTTCTTCTAAGAATGATACTGGATATTGATTTACTACTTCAGAATTAACTTTCAAAAGTGATCACTAATTTATACGATTTGTCTGTTAAATATTATAGTAATTTAAAAATATCGCATCTTTCATATCGCCCTTATAATCAACTTAACTATAATCAACCCCAGACAGAAATCCTACCTGAAATTAGAATTCTATCTGAGGCCACCCAAAAGCGTTGATATCCCAGAAAACTAAGTTGGAACGTCTCGTGTGCCTTCCTTCAAACCAGACCACAGCACCATTTAACAATGTATTATAAGGTAGAATTAAGTATGGCGGTTGTGCCACTAGAATCGAACCACGATGGGTTCTACCAGCTTTGTTTAAATTATGTGTACTTTTTTTACCCAAGCTTCTTTATTTAATAAACAGCTTATTTTTCATCTATTTTTAATCATGTTATAAACGACAAAAATTGTATCTATAGGCAGAACAATTAAAAAACGGAGTGACAGCCGACGCAACGCCCAGCCCTAGCAGTTCAGTTTCCGAGAGCTTCGACAATTTTCCAGATTCACCCCTACACAGGTATTTATTCTTAAAAATATACCATTATTCTTATCAACTTAATAGGAAGTAGCCAAAACGTTACCATTAGCTTGCAATAGCGAAACTTTAGATTATTATTAGACGCTCGACTAGTTGCTTCGAATGATAAAGGAATATTAAAGCCACAGATGTATAAAACTTTGCAAAAATGTGGCACCAAGCCAATAATGTTAACGGACATGAATGTCGTGGGCCGCGATACTAATTCGACTTTAAAGGCATAATAATTTACCTATACGGGTAATGCGATTGCGAGTTGTGCCAAAACCACAAATATCCCACAATATCTCATTGGAATAATGTTAGTTCCTTCAAAGTATTGAAATTTTACGACTAGTAGTAGACAGAAAGTGCGGCACGCATGAAACATCCACTTTATAATAAAACTATCGGCATAAAGCATCGTTGACCAGGCTAATAAAACTGAGTTATGGGAACACTGTTACTTTGAGATAAAAGGTTTAAATCATTCACAACCATTAGATGATGAGTTATGCGGATGCTGAATCTCGTCATTTCGCGGATATTTAACATTTTTATTGCCGCATATCTGTCCGGATTACGGACATAATTGACATTTATTTTGGACAGTTTGTGTTCCCATTGTATGAAGGAGTAACCCATACCACAAGTCGTATAAAATTATTTTTTGTCAAAGCGTGCGGTCATAAAAATATTTCTACGCTGACCATTTAACCCGTTATGATGATCGCTTCATTTGACATTCAGACTTTATATGTTAGCGAGCCTTCATAGGGGCATTATATTTGCATGCTTCCCATTACACTTCATGTTTAAGACTATTCAAAGACATTTTACTAGATGACTTAGCTGTTTTATTTCTGCTCAGGATTTTGATTATTTGCCATTTAGACGTCGACAAATTATGGGCCGTCTAGATTTATCTATGTTTGGTCACATTCTTCTAGACATGTAGCATTAAATTTTGTTTTTTGACGCTTGTTCGCTTTGGCGTAGCAACACTTTTCAGTTGTCACCGGAATTCCGTCAGAGGGCTTCATCAAATGCATCGTCGTGCGGGCGACTGTCGCCGATCCCGTCCCTGATCCCCACGGAGCCGGATTGGGCGACAGAGTACAATCCTGCTGGAGACTTTCCGTCAACCTCAGATTTCTCGCAAGTGGACTACGCTCAGGAGGAACAGCTTGCTGGATCTCTCGCCGACTCTATGAAACTTCAAGGAGCTGATCCATTCCTAAATACGTAAGATATTAGTACAGTTTGACTTAATGCAAGGAAACATATTTAATTAATTGGTAAAGTATTGAACACAATCTGTCTTATTTTAATAAACAATCTTTTTATTGATATAATGGCGTTAAGTCGTTATGGCTTGCCTTAGAAAGCTTGCTTTAGATACCTGTAGTATTTTAGATTCACAACAAACCGCATTTAGATTTATATAAATCACACTGTGCCAAAGACTTTAGTAATTTCTGATACAGTTTATCCTTCTTTATCTTAATCGTCTCCGTCCCTATTAGTAATATTTGATACAAATTTGCTGGATACGAGACATCAATATTTCTCTATATCTTCAATCTCAACACACTCAGTGTATACACCAGGTACGTGCCAACGACGTCTTCTTCATCCTCGGGTGGGAGCTATCGCTACCAGTACGGGGGTTGTCCGCGGCATCTTCACGGGGGTTGTACGTGTGCATCCTTGTTCTCGAACCCTGCGCACCCCGCGCACCCTATCCAACCTCACCAGCACGCACTTGACCACTTCGTCAGACCACCACCACCAGCTGACCCGGCTGATATCATGCAAACGGGTAAGTTATATACAAATGGATAAACATTCTTTGTAGTAGCTAGTCTAGAGGCAACTATGGCAAAATAATCTGGAACTCTGCATGCGTCTTCTACCGAAGACAATATATCAGTATTTAGTCTGGAATAGATATCTTTTAGTAAAACTTGTTAAATCTTTTTCTAAAACAATTACAGAATGTTAATTAATCTTAGAAGAACAACTTTATGTATTTACATGTGCTAGGATTTGTTTTGTAATTATCTTAAGCAACTGAAATTTCACACGATTATGAAGTTCAGTTTTTTGGACTTACTTAAAAATATGTAGAACGAATGTTGTCATAATCTATTTACATAACTGTTAATCCTTTTACCACCAGAGAACAGCCAAACACAAATGGTGACGACCTCTGACGCGGGTCTTATGAACGGTGGGATGATGATGCAGACGGGTGTGATGGCTCCTACCACCGTGATGGGACAGATCATGGGTGCTCTTAACACCGGTCTTGCGGAAGATTTGAACATCGAGACGTTAGAGCACAGCTTCGATTGCAACGTTGACGAGGTAAACTTTGGTTTCGTTACGTTTATGAGACTCCCCCGACTTGAGACACGTTTACCACGCTAAGGGTATATCACGTATTTTAATCCAGGTCATAAACTATATGTGTGCCAATATACATTTTTTCAATAAAAAAATTATACAACTTTTACAAAACTTTTATATTAACATATATGTTTACAAAAATGTTTTGAAAAAAGGATGTCCTTTTTTCAGAAGATTTTTGAAAACTGGATTCACGAATAATTGGAATATTGACACATTCGAATGTGTCATTTATTTAAATAAACACTTTAAGTAGACAGCAAATATAGGTACACTAGATCTAGAAGGGCTACTGCCGTCCGCCGTTGTGCCGTTCATGGATATTATGGTCCATGGACACTTGCCCCTTATCCTTAAACCAAAGTCGTGAACAATGATGAGTTCTTCATTGTTTACCACTGCCTTTATAAAGCTAATATAGATAGTTTATTGCTACGAACGACGACCCGCGTGGCGGTGCGGTCACCATACCGGTCTGACACGCAGTGAGTCCCGGGTTCGATCCACGGCCAGACAGATTTCTGAATGATGAGTTTGGATTTCTGCTCTGGGTCTGGATGTTTGTGTATTCGTCTTTGTGTGGCAATGGCACCCACGACACAGGAGAAAATCCTACTGTGGGGCTATGAGTGTAGAAGGCGTTTTATTTTTGTAGAAACAAATAAACCATAAATTCCACTTTAAACGGTTTCGCTCCTTACATTATAAATTGAATGCTTATATTTTGACCTAAGACTAACTTTTTCCCAGGTGATAAAGCACGAGCTAAGCATGGACGGGACTTTGGACTTCAACTTTCCACAACAGCACACAGCCGCTGAGGCAGAGAGCCACTTCGCTGCGCCCGCGCCGCCAGTCCCCACCACCCTGTCTGGTGGGGGTGCCCCCCGCACCCCTTACTCCGTAGCCCCCTCCTGGGTCCATTGAGACACGGGCTAAACAACCCAATGATGAACTTTTTATCATCGACGTTTCTTCCTACTGTAAATAAACGAACTACTCGTTGTTACTTTCGCATTCGAAGTCAAGATTTTGTTCTGTTATCATGTTAACTAATGTTAGAGTTTTATTTAGTGTTAATACTAAGTGGACGTTACCGATCGTTGTTGAAGTGTCAATTAGTGCGTTAGGGCTTTAGTGTTAAGCTAGGTGTGAGCTTGTGATATAGATAGTATATTACTCAGGCTAGTTGCTTGGACCGGGAGGGGGTGGGTTCGGTTGTAATGGATCACACAGTCCAGTTTTTGAGAAAGGTAAGGTTTTTATACTTACATTAATTTTATTCATATCATCGTTTTAGTTATTGTAGACTACCTTACACTCAAGGAAGTATCGTAAATATGTATCCCCATTTCTGCCGTTAATTATATTTAAGAAATTGAACAAAATTACATATATACTCGACATATCGTCGTTTAAGTTCTAGCACCGCGTAAGTAACTTTTTGGCGGTAATGACATTTTGAAAATCGTCGTCATTGGAATCGAAATACGCGTCGTTTCGTCCAAGCAGAATCAGGGTACGACACAAAAATACCCTTAAATTATGGAAAATCAAAAGTACAAAATGGAACTTTACTTTCGTCTATATAAAATTAATCGGTTTTTGTCTCTCCAAAAAATTTGCCAGAAATTACTTACGCGGTGATAGAACTTAAACGACGATATCTCGATTTTTTTGATACCGAATGATTAACTTTTCTCGCACGCACACATCGCTTAAATTTATTCAAGATATTTTTCGGGTGTCGATTATTGAAACACGGTATCTAGAATTTTTATTTGTCTTGTAAAACTCCTTTCGTTATCATTATTACCATAATAGTTTCAATTAAATTTAAAACAGATAAGCTGTGCATGTCGGTCGAATTGCTCCAGATAATTATAAATAATTAGGATAATTAGAACATGATCACGACTGGAAGAACAATATCGGAGAAAAGTGCAAACGAAACACGCGAAAACTTTTCTGGCTACCGTATCGGCCTTAAATACGCGAATGAGGTCAGATTGTGTTTTCACGAAACAATAGAGTTATAGTTTATAAGAACCCGACGATACTGAGACCAACTTCTTGGACACTCGAGTCGAAAGTTTCGGTAGATTATCGCTGATACTCCTAGATTTATTGCGCCCGTATTGTTAAATGGTCGGTAATATTTCGAAGTCGAGATCCCCTCTTTCGTATTTTTGAGTCCATGCACTATACGTGATTGGAAGACTCTGGGAAGTATTGGCGCAAAAAGTACTAAGTTTCGAGTTTGCAGTGTTGTGCGAATTAGGTATTGTCATGCGTTTTCCTGAAAGTTTTTCTTTGAATCTCCCTATCTATTCAATACGTATTTGATATACCTACATCACGAGCTTCTCGGTATATTTATGTACTATTTTAAAGTGTTCTCAAATTGAATACGGTACGATGGATTTCAACCAGACAACACAGACAAGCTAAATTTTATTTTAATTTTTAAAGTCATTAATTCTAACACGCAAAATTGAAAGAAAGAAAAAAATATTAGCCTGGGATGTGGACATCGAATTCGTAACATAAGAGACCAATCCTGACTGCGTTTTTTAAAACAATTCTTACAAAAAGCAACACTTTTGCTCATTTCTTTAACATGCTAAGAATGAAAAGAAATTAACTTGAACAGGTTCTTTTAAATGAGACGCAGAATTTTTCTACGAAACTTTTCTAGGCGCGATCGTGAATTTGTGTCATTGGAGTTTACGACGGGATATCACAAGAAATAACGACGTCACTCATGTTTATATTCTTTGTACGTGGATTATGACACGTGATGCTGTCTTATTTATGGAAGATTGTAAGGGAACAGCGGCATTGTTGAAGGGAGTGATGAGCCGGCCATTGTTAGGGTGGGGTTACACGGATTTTCGTTTTTTTCGTAATAAAAGCTAAACTATGTGGTGTATATAAAGTTTCGCCATCAGCGCAACCTTGCTATCTATCAGCCTATAATTTAAATATAATAAAAAGTAATAGGCAGATAAAGTATAATCATAATGCCATATAGAATGCTAAATGAAACAGACACTACACGTAATATTATTTTTATTTAATTCACTCTGTATACAATACGTAGGTAGCCTCTAAAGCAGAGCAGGTGAAATTATTTAAATATACATAAATTGTTATTAAATATTGCATAATATTTTACGGACAAATGAACTTAGAAAATAATATGTATACGACAAAAGTTTATATTTGTAATAAATTATTTACGTATTTATTTTCTTTTTTTATATAAATCATTTTTTTTTTTCAAATTACTGTTAGATAGGGAAGATATAAATAAATGATGTATTGCAAAGCCAATCCTACATGTCGTCAAAGAACAACATCTCATCTAAACTTTTATCCACTCATACAAAGATTCAGACAGGTTTTAATCAAAATAATCGGGTGACCTCATCTCTGTCTAGTTTTGAAACAATATCGTGTGTACTAGGTATTAGGTACAGACTGAATTTTGCCGTCAATGCTCATGTCTGACATAAGCACACGGCCTAACATTTGTTTGCAAATTACATTGGCTTATGAATAAATAATTTGAAGACAGAACACGTTAGGCTAGAATTCTCCGACTATTACAAAACAAATATTTGACTTTATCTTGTATCAGTATTATAAAAGTGTAATTGAATCTAACATGTATTGGACATAGTTTTAAATTGTTTGCATGAATATATATTATCCTTATATTTTTTACTTGTTTATTTCCGCTCCTCTGCCGACTTGGGTCATGTCTCATGGTAAAAATATCAGAATAGATAATAATACTATCCTATGTGTTAATTCAGGCCATGAATCTGTTCGCCTGATATCATCTAAATCCAATCAGTAGTATTTCCGTGAAAGAGTAACATACATACATCCTCACAAAATTCCGCATAATATTAGTAAGATAGTAAGTTGTTATTTAAATAATCTTTCCTAAATCTAAACGAAGAATTTAACATTATTCTTTCACTAACTTCATTTCTATATAACCTTGTAAGTTATAATTAGTTAAAAACACTGCGAGTGCGATACATTATTTCTTAACTTTATAATTATACTAGTATATTATAATTTCAATACAAAATTAGCTTTTTTTTGCTAGGTTTCTAATAAATGATTCCTTTATAACCGTCTTACTTTAGTTTTATGTTGGCATACATAAATATCATTCATGTGACTAATTTGGCCATTAACGCTACTTAACTCAAGAATCTCACTGCGTCATGGCATTAAACAACTGTTTACTAGTTTTTGTGTTATTGCCACAAATTGGTGCTTCAAACTTTTTATGTACCACTTATTTGAACCAGACACTTAAACGATTTTTAAATAATAGCTAAGATTTTTAAGGTGGTAGAACACATTTGGTTCAACTCCGGAAGCACTACCGCCACACCTATTTCTGCCTAATAACAGCAGTGTTATGCGCTGTTGTGTTCTGGTCTGAAGGGTGTGGTAAGGGAGAC
>MOOZ01002722.1:237923-264366 GCA_002930495.1 Cecropterus lyciades
AAATATAATATTTATTCTTATCCAAATAAATACATAAATTAGTTTTCTTTGTAGTAACTAATACGCGGGTGAAACCGTGGGGCGCAGCTAGTTATAAATATAATGATTTTAAATTAATTATTAAATTCAATGCAAAAATTTTCTCGTATTAAATTCAAAATGTCAAAGTAATAATTATTTGTTCTAATACGACATGACATAATTAAATAACGTTTAAAGAATAATATTTAAAGCTTGTCTCTGAATAGCGACTCAACTTAGTCTTCTCGAGTGGGACATTTGACTGACCTCGTATTTAGTTTTAGTTCATATTTTATTCATCGTTTTGTTTTTAATTTGACGTGTCATGACATGTTAATCTATTTCTGTTTCCTGCATTTCGATGAGTACTTAAAGTCTTCAACACGCTTTTTATTGCAACCACCAAAACGTGTAGTATAAATAGGCCTCGTAAAATATTATAATTGCAGCTGATGTTGGTGCTATAAATATCTACTATTTTAATAGTGCATTTTGGAACGATTTTTTTTATATTTAAATTCATATTTATACAAGTGTAAATGAAATGACGTACAAAATTATATTAAACTTTAATTACGACACATCCGAATGGAAACGTGGATTTGTTTAGAATGTTTAAATCAACGCGAAGTTAAATCTATCCGCTTTTGCATGAATGAAATGGGTCTTTTTAATTCGCTTTGATTTTAACATTTCTTTTTTATTTTAATAGTATCTGATACATTGGTTGAGGCGAATGCCATGAGTGATGATCACACAATCTTATTTCAATGAATAATGTAGATAGTTAATTATTAGTTTTATTATTAGTTGACTTAAAGTCACTTATTGTGAACGGTTTGGATGTTCAACATCTACACTATACCTAAGGATTTGTAATGTGTAGTAATCATTGCCAAATATACTATGTAACAATAAATGAAGGCTGCCAAGTTTGTAGGTGGCGCTACTTGCAACTAAGTTAAGCTGCTATTGGCCAATGAATTGACACGAAAACAGTTGCAAATTGAAGAATAATTGAAAAAAATCAGGAAACCAATCTGATATAATGTTTGTGTAAATATCTTGATGAAGTAATTGACAAAGAAATAAAATTGGTTTTTCAGTACTTGATATCAGTGTTTAATTTGCGACCGTTTCATTGTATGTAGGGTTTTTTAGTTTCGAGATTAAATTTTCGTTTATATGCGGTGAGACTGCATTATTACAATTGCAGTAAAAATAAAACATGTTATACATCGATAATGTCGTCAAGAAACCGCCGTTGCAAGTGGCGCCGCGTAGTGAACGCGAATGGCAACATTCATTATGAAACTATTGTATCTTGATTTCGGACGTTTATATAATACTAAGAGTGTTGTAGATGACTAGCCTCGTTGGTGGTATCTCATAATAATTAAGTGTTAGTTAATATATCTCCTGGTTGTTGATAATGTAATTAAATAACGACACAATGTAAAATTACGTATTTATCCATTTGGTCAATTAAAGACCGAATTAAAGTTTGTTTCAGGAGCAGTGTTGCCAAATATATATTTTGTCTCTAATATTCAATAATGTTTCTGGGCTGTAAAAAAATTAAAGGTTTCCAAATCAAGATACAAATTTTGGTAACCGTCTGGCATAATATCTAAAACGGATTTGCACTGTTTCGGATGAGCGCTTATATTTGGGTTTTGTTTTTAAGGTCATAATCTTTTAGTGGAAATATAATAGAAAAAGTTGGCAACACTGCAGATTTAAGGTTGGAATGTGACGGGTGAAATTTGTGCTTACAGCAAAGATTTTGTTAAAATCAAGGATTAGGCCTAAATTAATAGCAATTTGGTGATAAAGGAATGCAACGAGATTTTTCGTCGTAACGTTACGTCATATTCATAAATATAATTATGTGTAGATAATCGAAAATAATAGGAAACTATCTATACTATTTGCATGTGCTGTTATTCACGCGTGCGTGTGAGAACACTAGCTAACATAAATGGGTGTGATAGGAAAATGCCCGAGACACGAAAAGCGATGCATATTGACATACCTTTTCGGTATCTTTGCCCATATGCCGGGTAGAAAATGCAAATGTTAAATACAAAAATAAAATTTACTTCAAAATCGGGGGAAGGAGGGCTTAAATGTGCATAGTACAAGACTTTGAAGGTCCATGTACGTTAACCTAACGATAAATAATATGAGACTATGGCGTACCTTCTGTAATAATTTAATGTATGAAAAGTTTATTTTCAGATTTATTTGTAATACGATGTGTTGCTTGGGTCACTCATTGTAATATGCATTGAACTTTTTTTGTTAGAAAAAGTTAACGCACATTTAAGCTATTCCTAAATAAAAGGTTTGTGAAATTTCGCATGAGATGTTTTACTGGTAATTTCAAACATTTTGAGATGATAGTTGAAAATAAGATTATTTGTAGGCGTTCACCACAGCTTTTGGAAGCCTTAATCGAGCATAAAGTTTGACAAGCTTATTTGTGTGTGTGGCAGTCACTAGCGATCTTATTGTTGCTAGGTCATCAAAACTACCTAAGAAGTGGTAAATTTTAACGATTAAATTTATTGTTTCTTAAAATATTAAGAACTCGTTACCTGGATGGATCGCAAATCGGACATGAAGCTGTCATTAAACATGACCATAGACAATTGAGTAATTGTCAAAAACCACCGTACGCACAGAATATTTTGTTGGACTATAGGTACTATGGAGTATATTAAATACGAACCTATAAGTGTTACCTCCCCCTATACTACTGTAAGGGTTTGGAACAATTTAATGAGAAACTGGAGTTTCAGCTTTAATGTAACGTTTTAGTAGGGCGTTGGTTATTATGAGTAGTTGCAAGTAGAATTTACCAAAATTACCAAAAAAAACATTGGAAATGTTACTGTACATTATATAACTGTTGGGCGCGAGTCCGGTTATAATAAAATTTACCATAAAGTTGTGTAAACTCATGCAACTTATTAAATTTCTACAACCAAAGCTGCCTTTTGATAATATGGAGCTGTATATAAATTTTAATTAAATTAACTGTCGAATTTTAGTGTGGAAAAAGTGTGTGGAAAATGAAAAAGTTCTCATAATGTGTATATTTTGCAATGCGGCATACATTCACTTAAAAATTAAAGTAATGCTCGATGAACCATAAAACTAGAACATTAGTTTCTCTATGTGTGGTTTTAACCACATACCATTCTTTACCGACTAATTTTCGGTTTAAATTAATTGAAATTACGATTAAATCTTTTAGCAACTATCGCAGTTGGATAACAGCTGCTGGAAGATTAATGTAAGCACATTTACTAGTAAATATTAGGTTAAAATGTATGAAGGATGTAGTTTCTATACAAAGCTGTGTGCGCATAATTTCGTAGAACGTGACCCGTTTGTCGCTTATGGTATGTCCTAGCACGTAATAGATAATAATATATTTTATAATAAACCTTGGTTAACTCGCATTCAATCATGCGATAGGGCAAACGTTTAATTAAATTATTTTGTACAATGTTTAAAATTTTCTATATTTGCATTATTACGTTTAACGCATTATATGTTTAGATTATTTTTGTTGTTTTTTTTATTATTTTTTGGTTGTTTATTATTATGATAAATACAATTTACGACAAAATGTGAAAGAACTTAGGTAGGTAAGTTAGGAAATCATGTGTCTAAATGTAAATATATAGATGAAAACATGTATGTAGAAGTACATAAATCTTATTTATGTATTAAATTTGATATTGTTTTCAAAATTTCATTGGTTGTATTATTTCTATTTCCTATTCTTTAAAAGTTAATAAAACCGACCTTAGTTACTAATAATCAACACGACTAACCCTATGTTCTAAGTAACTTTATGTTATTTAAATTTTTACTGTAATCAATTATGCTAATTCACAAATTGGGATCCTATTCCACGTGCTAAACCTTAAAATCATTTTTTTTTGTATAGCATTGAAGCAGAAAAGAACGTGCATTGGATTTTTATAGCATTGAAGCATAAAAGAACATGCATATCACCTGATGGTAAATAGCCACTGCCGCCCATCGACATCTGTAGTTATTGATATCCATTGGCCATGGTTAAAATGACCATATGAAGGTAGGTAGAAGGTACTTCATATATAACAGGGGTTCTTTATCTGAAGTCAATATCAGATGCGTTGCTACTCCTTAGGACTAAAATGGTTGCCGTATTTAAGTAAGGCGATAATGACACCGATTCATCGAAACGCAAGAACTTCCTCACGCAACACCTAAATAGTTTTTAGCAGGTGTTAAAAAGGCATAAAGTTTTAGAGCATTACATAACTGTCATGAAGTCAATCTCAGATGAATAGCTCCTCATAAAGACTTAAAAGAAAAAATTAACCACACCATTCCATTGAACGAATTAATTTCTTTTCTGAGACCATTGTTAGAAATTAGACAACAAACTAAACATATTATAGTAGGTATATAGTTACATCCTTCAGACATTGAACAAACCTTCCAAGCCTTTAGGGGAGATAGTTGGGATTTATATAGGTTATTGAAGTTATTTTTATGGAATTCGCAGGTCAATCAATAATGGTAGATTATTCCATTTCCGAAGTATTTTTATAGCCGAACTTTTGGAACATTTACTTTTGTACCAAAGATTTTTTTATAGCTGGGAAGAAGAAATAAAGTTTTATGATACCGGGAACTATTTATGAAGATTTTTATACGACTCTCATGTCTTCAAGTTTGGATTTAATAAGGAGCAGTTACAGACATTCAATTAAATGAATGAAATACGAAATATTAGTAATCTTGACTTAGTATTGTGATGTAGGGATTTGACGAGAGTAACTATTATCGTACTGTAAAAAAGATAAGTAGGTATTTTTCTCTAATATAATCTGCTGATAAAATAATTTAAATTTTTGTGAAAAAGAAAAATGTTACGTTTAACCCTGGGTCAGGGATGGTTGTCACAATGTCTGGGGTAGGTGTAGTCACATATTAAATTACGGGGATTTATAAAAAAAAAACCCTTATTCAACGGTCAATATTTCAGTCTCACTATTCAGCATCACAATTTTGTCAAATTTAATTAAGTAGCCTAGGCGTGCATGCTTTATGAGCCCAAACTTGCAACCCTGGCGTTGGAACCAAATTTCTCTAGACTTGCTAGTATGACGACAAGCAGAGTAAGCAGAAATCTTCATCCTCTTTCTCGTCCTCATTATTGTCAACACATATTTCTTATTTTTATTACCTTCAGAACCTTCATTTTCCCTTTTCTTTTAATTAACATACGTTTGGGTACTTTCTTTTTCATAGCATTTTGTAGGTACCTTATCTTTCCCTAAATTGGTATTTTCCTAATCCATCCCAATCAGAGAAGTTCTTGCACCACTTGGTGCGGGCATCGTCATGGGCTCCTTGAGAGCTTGGTTCTGAGACGCCCCTAGCATTGGACAAACTATTAAATCTTCTCGCGTCATTGCACGAACACTTCAGTCGGGGTTTCGGCAAATTAAGGTAGATGTCACAACAGGTAGATGTGACAACTAGCCCCTGGAGACAACCTGCCCTAGAATATGTTTTTAGAAAAGACCCTCCAGAATAAATTCAGATATCTAAAAAACTATATAACGATATCATGAAACACATATTTACCATAATCAAATTCACTGAAAGGTTGTTTCTGTGATAAAAATCCTTATACTTACGAGGCTCGACATAGAAGCACAAAAATTTTCTTTCACGGTGTAAAAAAATAAAGGTACTTTTCTCCGTTTCGGCATATCAGCATATTATACCTCACGTCACTCCTCCTGTAATTCCATTTGCCATTCGATTGACGTTTTAGATGGTTCGGTTTTTTGTTAGGGCCTTTGTAGCAACCTACCCTTGAGACAACCAACCCCGATCTACCCTACATACATCCTTTTTTTTATAACGAGGGGGAAACCCTTAAAAGCCGATGCTGTGGAAGAAACGCGTGGTTATGTGGGATTTTTACCACACTAAAAACCCCCGGTGGCCTGAGAACGGCCACGTTGCGTGGAGGACTCCGTGGCCTTCAACGGAACACAACCGGAGTTCTCCGAGAGCGATGCCCCATTGGGGTTCTTTCCCGATGAGCATCTACGCTCACCGTGCCACAGGTATTTACGACGGCATGCGACCACACATGCCATCGTTTCCCAGGGTCGTTTGGTTGGACGGAAGCTCCCTTTTTATAAAATCATAAGAAATGTCATTTTTCCTGAAAAAAAAAACCGTAGTAGGCTCCCATTATCCGGTTCTCCTACATACTGGAATTTTGCATCTACATACGACATAGTATAACTATTGAGGTTGTAAGCAAATGTAACTGGCATTTTTCATGTCTATATAAATATTTTTTTTACAATCGATCTATTTGACAGTGTAAAAAGTGCATTCATATGATTGTTAACTAAAAATGCGGTCTAAAATATTAACGTTGCGGAAAGCTGTTGTAGGTTTGTACCAGAGCAGATATTATGCTTCGAAGTACGGTGAGTAGTTTAGTCATTGTAAGAATCAGTTTTTATGTCCGATTGTTAGGAGGCGTCACTCCTCACAACTATCGGAGGCCTGAAAAATAGGCATTCCACTTTCTACTCCCATTCGGCACTTCTGGATTATTTTACTATGCAAGCAGATTCTACTACCTAATATTTTAGCTTTTATGCAAATACAAGCGAATATGGTTTTATTTATTTATTTAAAAAGGATAGCCTACAAGACAATACAATACACTTACAACTAAGAAGTAGATTATGCTTAAATTAAATGCTGTCTGAATTACAGGCCACCACGGCATGCATTGTGCTCGAGCTTAAATTTTTAAGATTATATTGTAACACTTAAGTATGTGTATAAGGTATAGTTAAGTATAATATAAAAATCTGTATGTATATAAGTATAGTAAAAAATATATTATAGCATTACAGAAATATATATATATATATATTAATTGATTGAATGCATTTAATCTTGTACTAAATATTTTATAGAATTCTTAAATTTACCAATGTTATTATTAAATATGTCTAACTTAGGTTCTTTTGATAGGGGTATTGACTTTGAACTCTGTTTACTGTGTAAACTAATTTAACATGGGATTGATACATTTTAATATTTAATTTGATGGTAATAGAATTCTTTGTGGTTCGACTCAGTAAGCACCACCGCCACATCTATTTCTGCCTAATAACAGCAATGTTATCACATCTCTAACTGTATCCTTCGCTAAACGTTGCCTAATTTGTGATTTACATAAACATGTGATGAGTTGGTTGGTAAAACAGCATTTTTTTATACAACATACATGCAGCCTACCTGATGGTAAGTGACCATTGCCGCCTATATATGTAATCCACTCCACATAATCAGCCTAACTGAGGATAGCCACATATGCTTTGCTATCCCTAAGGACTAATTTGGGACGCGTCGGTAAAGTATGTCTCTCTTACCACACTATTCAGACTAGAACACAGCTGGGCACAACACTGCTGTTATTAGACAGAAATAAGTGTGGCAGTGGTGCTTCCGAAGTCAAATCTTAAAGAGTTCTTCCATCTAAATTTTTTTAAAAGATATATCATGAGACAGTGGCACACGAGGCGTTCTAATATAATTCTCAACTGTCAAATCTATCTCGTAGGTTTTCTTTTCACCAGTAAATGTAATTTCATAACAATATTTCTTGCCAGGACACTGCGACGCTCATATGAACGAGCTACCGGTACCGTGCAAGCCCTGGCAGCCGTGGTACAATGACAAACAGAGCTTTTACAACAAACATTTAGCGTTTGGAATAGTATGGTAAAATTTGACAATTATTTTTTTTTATGTAGGATTAGATAAGTAACGAAAATAATATTTCGTTTCTTCTCTAAAAATACTATTATCAAAAGTAAATATTACCGTAACATAAGATGACACTACATTATATTTCATTCTGCAGGTGCTTATTTTCCGCCATCATGGCGCTATACACGGATAGCATCTACTTGAACTGGGGCCCGCCCGCTCAGCCGAGCGCGCCCAGTGATATGGTGGAAGAGTGCGATGACGCCGATACATAATTTTGGCGATAATAAAATACTCTTGAGATTTTGCAACATTTTTAATTTAAGAATTGGCTTTAATCACTCCCAGTGCGAATTTACAATTTTAAGTAGGAGACCTGAAACCCAGGTGTTAGAACCAGTGTAGTTCGACCAGGGAAACCGCCACAACGTGAAGTAGTTCTTGCGCGAGGTGGATGGGTGTGGTTGCCGGTTCGCTTTTATTTGAGGCAAGCATCTAAGTCCTCCGAAGTAGCAACGCATCTGTGGTTGATTTCAGATTCCCTGTTCTACATGTAAACCATATATATATTTTTGTCTCAATTGCTACATCTTTCACCAAAATAAATAACATTAGATCAACTGCCGGTATAATGAAAACCCATCTGTCACGAATTATTGTTATGTTGTTAGTTATGATTATTGTGCTTATTCTTAAGATTGATGAATGAAAACAATTTATTCAATATCTTACATTTTATTATTATTCATGGAGGTAAGTGATGAATATTCGCATCAGGTCGCATTCTTAACAAATGATTAAAAGGAATAAAGTACAAATATACATACGCTTAACATTAAATATGCCGCACATCTGGCTATAAGATTTGCGTCAAACTTAACGACTAACCTAACCTAACCTAACTGAGACGCGGTATTGATAAACTGCATGCTACAGTTGCATGCGTCTTATGGCATACAGCTTGACGCAAGATCTGATAGTTGAAACGCGATATGAACACGATAGCGCACTAGTGTCGACATAGCCACGATAAGTAACAATTACAAATGACGATACATAAATTTGGACATCGTTTTATATAGATGGCGACACCAGATCTTGAAAAGAACGAAAATGAGCGAGAATGAGAAAGAAAACCTGATTCAATAACAAATTACAATTCAAAATGGCACGTTTTCTCTTACATTCCCCGCTCCCACATTATACGCATAATTCCGTAAGATGCAAAAAAAACTGCCACCAGTTCTAAATTAAAACCTTTACTGAACCAAGTTACAAATAAGTCATGTGTAAGACAATCTGTGGAAATAATTAGTAACAGCGCAGAAAATATCAAATACTATCGATCAAAGTGAATATCACCGTACCGGACACTCGCACAGAGTTCCGGGTTAGATCTCTGGTCAATGTGACAATAACTTTAACAATAGAGTTGGGAAGGAACTGTCTCCCAGGCCACAGCTCACGCTTTTCTGGGAGTCAGGGCTCTTCATTTTAAATGTACTCTCATTTATGGTTAATAAACATTTATTATTATTATTATAATGTGTTATTTAAATAAACATATCTGATCTGGGGACCTATTATATGTGAGCGTTAAAAGTAAAAATATCAGAAAGCACTTTTAATATTATTTCTTTCATCTTAGCATCTTATCGCATCACATAGAATTATGAAATGATTTTTTATTAATTGTATATCTTTATATCTACGCGAAAAAATCTTTTATTTGTAGCAAATTTAATTTTTACATTGGATCACCATTTAATGTATTTGTTACTTTTGACTCATTTTACGGTCAGACAGTGCTTTGTTCACTTCGGATGAAATTACTGAATGAACGACAAAAATAACAAATTGAAAAGTCTTACATTAATTTATGTCATAATTTATTCCATTAATATGACTAAAGTTAATAAAATAATTCCAATTTTATTTTAAAGGGTACTTAAGTAATGTTACAATAGATTTAATCTCTTTGATTACAGTTATTTCTAAATTACTGCCCGCTCTAAGCTTCTGCTTGGTGGACAAATAATTTCAACAGCATTTAAAATAAATTTAAGCCAGACACCTATCCCACAAATAAAACGATTTGCTAGCTACATGTAACTGGTACAATCTTTAAGAAAATACATTGTATTTTTATTTATATATTTGAAGACAATTGGTTGTTTGACATAAAATACTTAAATTTATCATTTGGGGCTACACGGTGCAGGCATAGAATTGTTTATCTAATAGATTATTTAGAACAGAAATTAAAGTATTCTTATAAGTGAAGTAAAGTAATGGAACATTTTTGATATTCTTGCAGACTAAGTCCATAATCTTATATACGAAAGACGAAACCAGTATAATTAATGAAAATACATTTTTTTATTTATCTTGTGGTGTGACTGCGTGGTGGAGCGGTCACCACACCGGTCTGACACGCAGTGGGTCCCGGGTTCGATCCTCGGCCAGGCAGACTGCATCTGAATGATTTTAGATTAGAATTTAGATTTATGTTCTGGGTGCTTGTGTATTCGTCTTTGTGTCCATGGCACCCACGAGACAGGAGATAATCCTACTGTGGGCTATGAGTGTAGAAAGCGATTATGTTTATAATTACGGGCATGCTTGAACTGTTTTTGACCACGATTTCTGTGAGTTTTTGGTCTAAACCCCAGTATGAAATGTACACGGCATCCAAAATGCTTAAAAAGTATTTAAAGCAGGTACTTGCAAGAAAACCAAATGTTCTCCTGATAGCATCCTGCGTCTGTGATACTGCAGACTAACCGGCTTGTCACTTTGCATCTCTTTTGCTTTGCTTTTTGGTATGACAAAAAAGTTTCGAGTCTCAAAATTGACAGCCCGACACGCACTATTGGAAGAGCCTTGGTGCTGTCCGTGGTTTTTCGTCATGCATAATTCCACAACATCACGGACCGTGGAAGTGCCTTCATCAATAGTGGCTTATTTATTCATAGCCATGTTTAGTGGTCAATGCTGCCCAGTGTTCTAAGTATGAGTATATTACGCTTGTTCAAAATAAATACATTTACGTTTTCAAAAATCAAAAAAGGCAAAAATGGGAACAATTATTGTTTAGAGTAAGGGTCGGCAAATAGTTTTAAATGGGGTCCGGGAATTGTTTAAAAGTTCTGTAACGTAGCGGTGGTGAGATGCTCTTATGTGGAGGTGCGGTGACCAGAGGTGTGAGATGAGGCGAGGGGGGTGAGGAGAGGAGAGGTGTGGTGGTTGACGTTTGGCAGAGCTATCATTATATTTAAAATAAGAATGAGAACAATATAATTTTATAGTCAAATATTCCTAAAAAGTGTATTTTATTTATTGCATGTCCTTTCCGTCGTTATAGTTAAAAAAAATCGTAAGAACGTATGAATATAGGTCTAGTTCTATGATATTATTCTTGTATGTATAGCTGAGAATATTTGGCGGTCCAAGATTCGTACATCCTCGGTGTTGTTGACCGCCGGTTTAGAGGAAAAGTAAAAACTAGTACTAAGGTACGTAAGGTGTACTCTTGTTATATTGTATGTTGTATATATGGATATGTGATGTTGTGTGTTGTACCGACTTTGCATAGGATAGAAGTCAAACTGAGTTTCCTCCTTGTGAAAGAATAGTGAAATTTTCATAGTTTTGTTTCAAAATCTGGTCGAGTATAATTCAAACTAGTTAAATCAGTGCTATTAATAATTGTTTTGCGATTTAATACGACTTTATACAGATTAACCAATACATAGAATCATCGGCGCCAATACATAAAATAAAACGAACACAAGTTTCTTAAAACTCCTATTTATACATCACAAGTTAATGAGAAATACTTAAACATTTCAAGTCTATACTAATACATATTTTAAAGTAGGTTTATATACGGTTTTGTATTCATATGAAACGATTTCTTCATTTTATATTATAATTTTGCTTATTGTAATATAATACACCAAAAAAATACGACGTTTCTATATTTGTCTCGGTGATAATTCTTTGTAAAATAGCAACAAGTAAACAGAAATACCACTATTATAGACAACTTTCTTTTAAAGTCATTATACAGTACATATTGAGTAATTTACAACAATTGAATATACATAATATTGCAAACAGGTGTTTATAAAAATATTTGTAATAAACAAACATTTCGATTAAAATTTTATTATAATGTGCAATACAATATCATACCCGAATCTAATTTTTGTTTTCTCGAAACGGGGTAAATATTTATGCTCCAAATTGTTAGAAAGATACAATGTACAATTTTACTTTGGTTTTTAAAGGTAAAACGGCAGTTTGAACTGTAAAATTTTAATTAATTCTTCATAATTAAACTATACACACATCCTAATTAATAAATCTGATCCTCCTAAAACTACAAGTAATATATAGATGGGAAGGGTGATTTGCGCCAACACATGCGCCTTTTCTACTATTGAGGGTAGTATTGATTGATTTTTTAACCTGTCTGTGAATAATAATTTATTAAATTGTTTAAAAAATAGCCGGCTTGCTGTTAGCTAATTAGCTGAGCTAAGCTAGATTAGCCGGTTAAGTCGCTAGCTAATTTAGTTAACCTGATAAATTAGGTAGGTTAGGCTCAACATATAAATATATAAAAGTTTGTATATATATATATATATGTATATATATATGTTACGGGTAATCACGATATGCAGTTTTTGAATTTCTTCGTGACCACGTGTCAAACGTGACGTCCCCGTGACCACGATCCACGTAACTGCGTCGAAATATCGGCAAAAAGTAATTCAAAAACCGCATACCGTGAATACCCGTAACATATTAAAATGTATCAATTCCGCGATAATATTAGTCTAGCTTTTTAGCCGGCTTAACCGGCTAAATTGTACAGCCCTAGTCTAATTCCTTTGTTGATAACCGCGACCGGCGACCTGTGGGCGTGTTCTGGAAGGAGACTGCATGTACGTTTATTTTTTCTATAATATTAAGAAAGCAAAATTGTATTAAGAGCATTATTCAAAAATCGACAGCTACCCTTCCCATTTAACGTACTATAAAATTGGCATAGACTCGAAACGTTATAATTAAAACTAATATTAGAATTTCATTCTCAATTGCGCGTAAGTTAAACGATTTCAACCTTATGCTTACATATAGTCATCCGTAAACTAAGATTCGTACTATTATAGTTTTTAAGAATATCCCGGTCCTTGTCAACGTTTCATACGTACGTTACATATTTACAAATTTGATTATCATCCCTTGTCCTACAAATGTAGTCAGGGGTTGTGAAATGTTAAAAAAAAATCGAAAAATAAATAACAATAATTGCGTACTGTAGGTATATACAGTCGTATATATGTTGCTCAATTAGACTGTAACGTAACGTATAAACATATATACATTTTTAATGTTTTTTATCGGAAAATGTTTCGTGCATACAGTGCAATATCCACCCATCGCTGGATTCTCTTACAGTTTTGTAATAAAAATTAAGATTAAGAGTGAATATTTTTCGGGACAAGGTTTAGGACCGCTGCAACCCATCCTCCCTTCTAATCCGGGATCCGCCGTCTATTTTTACCACTTATCAAGCAATTTTTTTCAAGATTAGCTTCATTTCGATAAGACGCCAAAGTTCTTTCCTGACAACGATGTTCGATTGTGGTAAATAAAAGCTAATTTTTCGAGAGTAGCTTAATTTCGATAAGTGGTAAAAATGGACGGCGGATTCAGGACTATTCCTATTTATCTGTGACGTAATTTACGAATGACTTCCTAAACGCGTTCATGAGATGAAATCTGTAGAGCTAGTTATCTGCTCTCGGGTTTAGGTTTTGGCGGCTTGAACCCTTGAATCTTCTTCTTTTTCTTCTCTTTGCCACTCCCGGATTGGAAAGTCTTCCAACTGTCTACACGGTTTTGTCGAGATTCCTGGAAAATAAAATATTAATTAATTCCTGTATTTATAAGGCTTCAAATATTTTGACTGAATTTTTGGACAAACTTATGTTCGGCAGTAAGATACAGAAAGAACTGCAGTACATCATTACACTCATTAGAGTTCAGTGTTTCGACCAATCCGAAAGAATTCAAAAAGTGAATTCAAAATTTGACGTGTAAAATATAGACATTCATAATTCGTATTTCGACACTTACTATTTAAAATGTTTTTTCGGTTTTGGCTTTAGTGCCTTTAAAAGTAAGTTTATTAATTCGCGGCCGTCTTTCTCGATAAGTGTCGATAATGTAACAAATATATTTTGTGTTAGTCATGGGAAGTTTTAAAAAACATTGGGAAAATGCTACGTGCATCAGGCTGACCAGTGGTGAGTAATGCACTAAAGATGGAAGTATTTATGTATTCTTTTGCCTGTATCTATCACCCTTAGTATAAAAAGATTAAAGTATGATTCCGACAGTTTCCGGTACTTAAAATCATACACAAAGTAATAAAGATGGTAGAACTTTTTGTGGTTCGACTCCGGAAGCACCACCGCCACACCTATTTTTACAAAAGCTGTGTTATGCGGTGTTGTGTTCTAGTCTGAAGAGTGTGGCAAGGGAGACATACTTATCCGAGGTATTTCAACTTAGTCCTCAGGGGTCGCTATGGCTAATCTCAGGTAAGACTAATCTTGTCTGGGGTTGATTACAGATATCCATGGTCGCTAGTGGCCACTTGCCATCAGGTGGACTGCATGCTCGTCCATATTATAAAAAATAGTTGACACGGAATGCCTGGCAGATGTGAAACATTATGTGATTGCGACAGGAAATAAATATGTAGCATAATGAAAATAACGCCATCTACGAACAGTACCCCGCACTAAGTCGAACTAACACCGCAGCCCGCTTAGTTTTGTTCGATAGGTACTTAATAGTTCCGACAATGTATAACAGATGGCGCTATAATACATACGGTGTGGCGATCGCCACGCCAATTATCAGGTTTACGTGCGCCTATAGATGTTTCACATCAAAATAAAAAAAAAAACCTCCAACAAACCTCAAAATTCTTAGCCCATTCCTTCTCCATGGACATTTGCTCCTCATGTTCTATTTCTGCTTCACGCTTTCGTTTCCTCTCTTCCATATCTCGTGTCTCCAGATGCTGACGTTTCCGCTCCATGTCGGCAAATAACTGAAACATTTTTATTATAACATTATAGTAGCATACGCGCATGCAGTCCATATGATTAAGTGGTCACAGCCGCCCACGGACATCTGTAAGCATGTTCATCCAGAACAGGAGTTCTATCTGAAGTCGATCACAGATGCGTTGCTACTCCCGAGGACTAAGATGGTCGCCTCACATAGATGTGAACCGGCAACAACACTTCCACTGTAATGCAAAAACAATTTCACGCTAGAAATTGGTGTGGCGGTGATGCATCCCTGGTCGAACCATATACATTCTACCACTTACTGACATAACATTACCAGTTGTTGATATTCCATTTGCCTAATCATAATTACATGTTTGTAATGTAACATAATTTTAATGCTAACAAAATGCCAGACAATTTATATCAGATCAGTGTGATTACCACTGTATTCATTCACAAATTCCAAAAATGAATGTTGGATCTTTATTGCTAATTTGTATTAATAATTAAACCATATTTTTCCACAACTATAAATGAGGTATTGCAGTATTAAGTGAATTAATTATGTTGTGAGAGAGATTACATAAACAAGCTTTGTTTACAGAATTGATCCTCTTCATTGCACCTACTTGTTAAAAACTTTTAACTTTTTACACATTTAGGAGAATAAACTAGTTAGTTATTGTTTTGTTGTTTTAAGAAAGGACAGAATCTTTTATGGTAATTTTATGAATGAATCATCATATCATTTTGAATTCTACTAAGGTTTTCAGTAGTTACTAATTCCTCATAGTTTACCTTCATTGTCATTACATATACGGCATGCTTGTATTTTACAGGATCGTCTTCTGGAATGCCCTCTGCTAAGCGGCCATCCTTCTTCTGTTTCTTGCGTTTTTGCTCAATCTAAAATACAATATTTACCACATTCAATCATACCCTATTGACATCAACTGAAGGATTCAGAATTGCTCTTGTAGAATTGCCTGATGCGGAAGTGAGACACAATAAAAAAATTAAGTTGGGTCTCATTGGCCTGAATAACTGACCAAACGTCAAAATTAGATATTATTTTATGAAAAATGCAAAGTACAACAATGAAAACAAAGTTTAATTATATGTCAATCCAATACACATAATTTTGACATTATTATATCGCTCTAAATTATAATAATATACATAACTGTATATTATTAAACAATTTAGAACAAAAGCAAATAAAAAGTTTATTAAAAAAATATATATGTTGTTTCAGACATATTATTTTGAATTTAATAGTAGGCTTCTTCAATTGTTAGTATGTTATTGTGACATAAAATTTTGAACTTTGAATTTATTATGTGTATGATGTATTTAATAGGTCTCATTGATGCATTTACTAAAGCTTACCATGTGGTCTGTACGTTCTTTAGCCTCTTCGTAAATGTCCAAGCACTTTTTTCTAGTATCGTCATTTTCTAGGGTTTTCCACGCTCTGTTTATAATTTCAAAAGCTTGTTGAGCACGCTCAGAATCATCCTGCAATCCAAAACATCCAACTTTTACAAACAAATGCCGTAAAACACACTTGGATACTTGTTGAACGTGTCTCAGAAAGATGTTTATTTTTTAATTTACGTGTATTTGACTATTGATTAGTTGTAATGCTTATAAGTTGTGTCTATTGATATCCAAGCAACTGTTCTTTCTTTCACACAAGTCTCCACAATAACCGTCCCTTACCTAAGTTCTGGCTGCGACGGGATGACTCACGGTATGCTTTTCCCATCTGTGGATAAAAACGAAAATTTTGACGGATATAACCGTCTCAATTGTAGGACTAGGGGACTCTTTAGGGTAATATTTGGTTAATTTTACTCAATCCGCTTTGAGTGTAAAGCCAGATAAGAACAGGAAAAAAAGAAAGTTTGTTCTTGGCAAAGCACCTGTTACAGATCAACTAGGTATCAATTATTTACTTGGACAATTTTCATAAGCCATATGTGACCACACAACATCAATTACATAGTATATAATGCTATGAATTGATAAAATAGTTCATGATATGATGTTTTTTATCTCGCCGTTAATTTTCTAACAAATCATATTTACCATCTAATGTGATTTAGAATCAATTACTATGCCAATTTTTATTTAATTTCAAACCAGTTGCGATATGAGCATGTTGAACATTTCCATAAATAATTAAGGTAATTTTTATTCCATAAATAAAAAGAAACATTATACATAAGATTCAGCTCTTATAGATCAGTGGGCTGAGATGTATGAAAGAGATTTTTCTTTTGCGCATATGTTTGTACTTTTGTTGTTTTAATGGACTTAATATACCATAGATTTATGGATCACTTTTAATTTGATTCATGAACAAAATATACTTTTTTCTTTTTTTATAATGATTCAAGATTCATTCTGATTACAAGTATCCTATTAGGTACCAAAAATACTATACTAAGTAGTAAACTTTATTAGGAAATATTATGCATAATAAAAGCTCATATCACTGTGCAATCGACATGATCACACATCAAATTCACACACTTAAAATGTTACGGTTTCATCCAGAACTGTTTTATACATACAAAAATCTCTCTCTACTCTATTAACCATAAGCACATAGATGATGATACAGTACTTACAATATTTTTATCTGGATGCACAAGTATGGACAACCGTCTATATTTTTTTTTTATTTCATCTAAAGTGGATTCAGGTTCAACTTGCAGCACCTCGAATGGATTCAGATTGAAGTAAGTGGATCCTGGTCGGAGAAGGCGTTCTATTTGTTGTTTTGGTGTCAAGACTGAATCTCTCTTCTCTATTTCTTTCACCTTGAAACAAATCATTTTATGTAATAACAGTATAATTTAATCACTATCATTGCGTGCTTTGGTCACACTTACCAGGGTAATGAGTGTCCTGTGTTAATTTAGGTCATTAACTGTGTACCACATTCAAGAAAAATCCGATAGGTAGTTTTTGTGTGAAAGAGTAACAAAACACACATATATCTTCACAAAGTTTCCCATTTTTTAATATCAATAAGGTAAATTATTTCATCGGCATACAAAGAAAATGAAGTTTGCTGTACACTGGATGCGACCTATTTATGGGCATGTTTTTAGTATTTAACGGTTCAAAATACATGAAAATTATGCTTACCCTAGATCCACAAATTATTTTTACTATGAAATCATCCAATTTTTGCTATTTCTTTAGTTTTTTTGCAATTTACTCGATATTGGAGTGTGTACCTAAACTGACTTGAATATTGATTCAGCGGGCCAAAATACATGCCTGTAGATAAGTCGTGCCCGGTGTAAAGCAAACTATTTTTATGTGCCGGTGATATTAATTATGATTATTAAACTGAAGCAGCAAACAAGCTTAAGTCCATCTGGCGATAATGTACATCTCTAATCAATTCCAGATATGTCTTCTTACTTATTATTGGCCACAGTGTTGTCATTCCTGGTAAGGGTTAAGTGACAATTCCTCAGATAAGTACATCTACTTTCCTACACCTTTTAAAACCAAACACCACTTAGGGCATTTGGTATTAGGGCAGAAGTAGGTGTTGTGGTGCCCCCAGAGTTGAAGCACACAGTTCTACAACCTTTATGGGATCTGATAGGTTTAAGATAGTTTTTATTATGAGTTGATTTTAAACTCAAGTCCTCTTCAATATGAGGGCAGTATGTTTTGTCAACTACGTATTTTACCATAGTTACCACTATACCATACCATTTTTATAAGGCAACTTTGTGATTCTGCCAACTTTATTCCCTTTGGATGCTGCAAATTCAAGCTCCACCTCTGGTGACTTTAGCCCATACTATGCCGCTGAGTTTACCCCAACTATATAATAGTACTTTATTGTTAAGTAGTAATGTAATCATCTATTAGAGCTGGATAGTAATAACAACAATATGATAAACTTTATACCTGCACATTCAATATCAATGTAAGATTCGCTGAAATGAATTGGATTGACTGGATTGAATTTTAAAATTCACAATCAGATATGAAAATACCTGATTGTGAATTTTAAAATCATACTAGAGTAATGCAGAACAAACCCTATTGTATAGTTTTAGAAATAAGTGGCAATTCTGATCAAGTTTCGTTCAGTGGCAATATTCCAAACAGTACCCAAGCCCACATTTCCATATAGAAAATACCTAACTTTGTTTTTAATACCATAAAATACAAAGTTGTCAAAGACGATTGTAAACTAGGTTACTTTACCTCACAATAGAATTCGTCAAAAGATTCCACCTTCCCTGTAGACGTTGTTGAAGTCATCTTGAAACTATTCAGTTAGGAACTAGTAACTAAATAAAGTAATATTCACATGAATACTATTGTAGTAATGACCATTCAGTTTGGCCATACAAATATTATTTTGCAATACTCTGTCAATAAAAAGCACTGGTTGATGGATGACGGATTACGGACAGCTTGATGGCGTTTTCGATTTGACAATTGACGTACCTACATTTATTTCTGGCGACTGGCGTAGCTAACCATAAGCAATAAATTTAAAACATTCTTAGTGAGCCGTAAAGTAAGTCCATAAAATCAGCATTTTTTCGCTTTAAATAAATTGTTGTTCTTGTCAGCATTTGCGATTTTTGAAACATTAAATATAAGCCTTCCGCAAAATTCGATATAAAAAAATGGTGACGACCTTTTTTCTACTTTATTATAATTTCAATGAAATTTAAGACAGTGTTTTAATAAAATAATATGACAATCATTAAATTCTCCCAGTCAATAATGAAATTAATAATAATGTTAAGCTAAAAAGTCGGAAACCTAGGATTCTGATTCCCGTATTAATAAAAAAACGTCGTCTTAGTTTTTTTTAAGCAGTGTTGCTATATTTATAGATTTTTTCCTTCTTCCGTTGGATTATTATAGTGCAAAATCAATTATAATAAAATTATAAGGTAAGAAGGACCTTATCTCAGAACGGTGATTAATTATACAATTATCATCTTAATCCAGTCAACAAAAATGTTATTTAAATTTTTCACGTTAAAATACATTCTTGATGAATATTGAACACCCAATACCTAGCTCGCAAATAATATGTTTGTGACCTTGTAGCAAAAAAGTGAATCATGCTGTAAAAGAATAGCTTCGCTTATGATAAAACATTATTCACCGCTATGGCATCTTTGTATTTATTCATGAGTTTTTTTATTTAATAACCTATGAGCACGAATAATCATAAGCTTAAATAATTATATCGTACTTTTGCTCTTACTAAATACCTACTTCTTAATTTAATTCTCATCATGTATTATACCATAAAATAAATGTTTGGGACATCAAACAAATTATTTTACAGTTTTAACATGGATGTTAATATTTAAGTATTCTAATAGCTTTTGTTTTATAATTACAAAAGATTTTCTTTTGTTTTAAACGATGATGATGTTTAGACGTAGGAAGGCAGAATCCTTTAAAAAAGTTCGACTATTTACTTTCTTGATGTTACAGACAAATATATATAACATTTAACACTTAAAAACTAATATGGGCTATATGTCTTTATTATCTGGCAATACCATTCTTTCAGGGAATAATTATAATTTTAATTCACCTGATAGCCTGACACCTCATGACATGACATCACTCCTCATTCTTACAGCTGTCACTTAGTTCCCGGCCCTCAACATAAGAGTTATTATAATAAAGTAATAATATTTATTTAGTTCTATTATCACCGCAACATTAATCATAATTAAATTTACATTGTAGTGTGTGTGGCAGAGACGAAAAGTATTTTATCAACATTTTAAGTCGTGTGGTTTTCTTAATAAATTAGGTACATAAATATTTTATTTATAACATTTCGTTTTTCCTAATTCTTTCATTCTAAATCATTTAATACTAATAAGTGTAGTGGTTTGTGGTTCGACTCCGGAAGCACCACCGCCACACCTATTTCTGCCTAATAACAGCAGTGTTTTGCGCTGTTGTGTTCTGGTCTGAAGGGTGTGGTAACGGAGACAGACTTTTTCGAGGCATTCTATCTTAGTCCTCAGGGGTAGCAACGCATCTGTGGCTGACCTTAGGTGAGACTTTGATCTTACCTAGGGTTGATTATATATAGATGTCCATGGGCGGCAGTAGCCACTTACCATCAGGTGGGCTGTATGCTCGTTTGCTACTTTAATACTAAAAAAAAAAAAATGTGTCCGAGTTCGGAGAGTGATTCATGCAATTTTTAGAACAACGTTGTTTTTATGTATGTACTTACCATTGTAAATATTGTAATTAGTGATCGTATGAGATACGTAGTAGATAAAATTAAGAGACAATTAGAAAGCGTTTATCTCTGAAGACATTCGCCTGCTGGAGTTGGAGACCATTTATTAAGGCCGGGTTTAAATTACTTAAGTACATATAACTTAATTATGAAGTCAATGTGAAACAGGTTACCAAAACAGCCTAACCACTCGTAGAGCCCGTCGTATGCTCTATAGAAGCAAGAGGTCAGTAACGGATATGTGGGTCAATACGGATTATGGAGGTTTTTATAAAGCGAGAGTGCGGAAAAATGGGAGATGGGAAACAATATGATATTTTTTAAAGCAGGTAAATCCGCGTAATTGAAAACATAAGCAATATATGATAAATAGGTCATTTATTATGTTGGCGCTTTAATGTTTTTTTTTTGTTATTCTTTATTTAAAGAAAAAATGAAGTTGTTGGATTATTATTCCGAACACCTATGCCCAGTAGGATGTCTATCATCTGTAGGTAGCTACGAGGTTTATATAATTATAATTATCAGTTAATTTCATTAAAAAATGTCTCATATTTAAATTATTTGTTTAAAAAATGACAATACATATTTATTTGTATAAGTAAAAAGTTAAATGCTTTATGTGATAATTGAAAGTTCCATTCGTTTTTGTATAGTGTTTTAATTCTTTTTAATTGGGATATGACACGGTCTTCTCTGACTTTTAGTTAGTAGCAGGAGTTAAAATCACTTCATCTTTTCATTTTCACAACAACAAATTTCATTATGTTTCTCTTTTTCACTTATTCTTTTTATTATATCCATTCTTAGAGTAAATAGATGTATAATTTATCGTATCATTAGTCTATAAAGTTAAATAAGGAAGTTTTAAAGTTCGACGACCCGCGTGGCGGAGAGGCCACCATACCGGTCTGACACGCAGTGGGTCCCAGGTACCATCCCCGGCTAGACAGACATCTGAATGATGAGTTTAGATTTCTGTTCTGGGTGTGGGTGTTCGTGTATTCGTCTTTGTGTGTCCATGGCACCCACGACACAGGAGAAAATCCTACTGTGGGGCTATGAGTGTAAAAAGCGTTTTTTTTTTTTTAAAGTGGTAAATCCTTTGTGGTTTCACTACAGAAGCGCCACCACCACACCTATTTCTGCCTAATAAATAGCAATGCTAAGTGCTGCTGTGTTTTGGTCTTAAGGGTGTGGTAAGGGAGACATACTTATCTGAGGCGTTCCAACTTAGGCTAAGTTTAGGAGTACCAACCCAAATGTAAGACTTTTATCTGGTTGATAACAGACATCCATGGGCTGTAGTGGCCACTTACCATCAGGTTTACTTCATGCAAGTTTGTTACTTTAGTTTTTATAAAAAAGGGTGGTGTGATAACCCATGACTCATATATAAAGATAAATAGTTGTTAAATATATTTTCATCAAAATGAATATTAATTCTTTTTTATGCTCTTGTTACGAATTTTAGTGTGCAGTATTGCCACTTGATAAGGCTTTAAAATTTTAACAGTTTATAAAATAAAGTCTTGAGTAAGGACTTTTTAAAAATTATTGTATAAAATACATTTTTTCATAGAAATCATTGTAAAACATTAAAAAAATACCACTTTGCTATACATGGTTGTTTTCGTATTTTTTTTTAGTTTTCAAGAAAAAAATACTATTATTATCTGAATTAAAAATAATATTTATCATGGTTACTCTACTGACGAATGGTAAATATGATTTAAAAAAAAAAATATATTCCTTAACTAATTTTTTAAACAATATCAATAAAAAAAATGTTTAAAATAGTTTAAAGATTTTTTTTAATCATTATTTTCCCATGACAACGAAATGGTATTTTTTAAATATTTAACTAGTCTATTTGTTTATTAACTGTTCATAAAAGCTGTAAAGTTATTTTCAATGTTGGACAATGCCTCCATGAGATTCAAAAATAGCCATAACTCCAAATTTGATTAAAAAAAAAAATAACATTTTTTGATGATTTTTATTTATTGACAGATTAAAAAAAAGCAAACAAAACAAAACAAAAGCAAAACACAAAATTGAAGATGCTTTTATAATGCGGTCTTGTTAAGTATATATGTATAAGAAGAACTCCAAGACGCCAAAAAATTATAGGCCAATTAATTAAACTTTTATACTGCCCTCATCATAATGAAATCCCACGAAAGATTAATTAACAATAGTATATTTTTTTGAAATATCAACATTTTTTTCAACGGGACTTTATTCTTTGAAGTGTTCTAATCACACCATATATAACTATATATAACATTATATATTTTATTTTTTTCTATTGATATTTAATCCTATAAAAATATTTTATGTAATAGACTGTTGAGCGCAACCGACGCGGTCATGCAGTAGCGGTCACGCGGGGCCCTATTTTCAGCACTAAATTACAATTATAAATCATGGAGATAAAGTTCCGGGAGTTCCGACTTCTTTTTATAAATCTTCTCCTCTTTATGAATCTCTTTTTTCAATTCCTTAATATTAATCGTTTTTGAGTTATTGCTGAAAAACGAAATACCTTTTTTCATCTTAATTTTTTAATAACTTTTGCAATTTTTATCATGCAGCAATATCCTTCGAATACATTTTTCTAGACGTCATTCCGAATCCATTGAGTTTTCGCACATATGTTTAGGACTTTTATCAAGATTTAATACGATTTTGAACATGTTGACTAGACAATGATAACATTGTAGAGATAAAATTTATTTATAGACGCACTATCAATCTGAAAATTTTAACTAAGCAGTTTTCAACAAAAATTATGTAACTCAGTAAACCGTTGACAATATCTTAATTTTTTTTTGTCAATTTAAAAATCTTTTTTTAACAGGAAAATGTTTACGGACAAAGTTGTACTTATAACTGGCGCCAGTTCAGGCATTGGAGCTGAAACAGCATATGACTTCTCCAAGCTCGGAGCGAACTTAGTGCTGACAGGAAGAAATCAGGAGAACTTAGATAAAGTAGCGAAACAATGCGAAGATTACTCTCCAAAGAAGTTAAAACCCCTGATTATTATAGCTGACATGAATAAGGAAAATGACGTCGAAAATATTATGAAGACGACAATTGATTATTACAAAAAACTAGATGTTCTTGTCAATAATGCAGGGATTTTGGAGTCAGGTTCAATAGAAACTACATCTTTAGAACAATATGACAGAGTTATGAATACAAATGTGCGTTCTCCTTATCACTTAACCATGCTGGCGACACCACATTTGATTAAAACAAAAGGCAGTATAGTAAATGTATCTAGCGTGACTGGTATGAGATCTTTTCCGAACGTGCTAGCTTACTGTATGTCTAAATCTGCATTAGACCAATTTACAAGATGCGTAGCACTAGAATTAGCATTGAAAGGTGTTCGTGTGAACGCTGTTAACCCCGGGGTTATAACTACAGGCATACATAAGAAAACTAGTATGAACGATGAGCAATACGAAGAGTTTTTGAAGAAATGCGCTGACACTCATGCCATAGGTAGACCGGGTGATGCTAAGGAAGTTTCATCTGTCATTGTATTTTTGGTTAGTGAAGGTGCGAGTAATATCACAGGTGCTACCCTACCAGTAGATGGCGGCCGGCATGCTATGTGTCCCCGATGAAATAAATATATTGTTACCTTCGAGTACGATAATATATTAAAATTGATAATATCTACTGCAACTTGTTTTATTTTCTAATTATCTTGCATGTACGGCATATGTATGATAAGTTCTATCTTCTGTTAAAACCGGCTCAAAGGGTACAGTCTAGTTGGGTAACTCTGAATTTTTTTGTAACTTTGAATAAGAATAGTTTCATACTTATAATTTTGCAGAATAAGAGTTCAAAGTTACCCAAAACTTAAGGTAACTTTGACTGCTCTCTAAAGCCCAATTTTATTTATTTATTTTATTTATTATTTATTTATGCAGAATAAGCATATACACACAGAGCTTACAAATTAACATTTAGTGCAAAGGTACTCTATCTATCTCATTTATTTAATAAATACTCGGAAATATAGTTAAAAAATCGCTACAAAAGAAGCCATTATTCAAAAAAACATAATAAAGTTATTCCATTCTCTTATATTAAAAAAAAATCAGAGAAAAAGAGAATCATTCAACGTTACCTAACTTAATGTTATAGTAATTGTTATTGGAACGAAGTTCCTTATCGCGCGTTGTGAAAGGGGGCTAGACGGAAAAAATTCTTACGAAAAGTTGTCACGACACTGCTATTGTAAGCTGTGCGGCGTCGCATGTTTCTCTGTTTGTCTCTCTCTCTCTTATAGAAATCAAGCCAGATATTTTCATTTCTATTTCGCATTGAACAGTGTGGTGTCGCGACGATTATTTTTGTTGAGTGTATACAGGTTTTTTGTAAATAATAAATAATAATAATAATATTATTATAACTTAAAAAAAATAAAAAATTATTACAATTCCTTCACTAATTAATCGAAAGGAACTTCGTTCCATCCGGGTGTCCCTTGACACCTCTCAAGTTTATTTCATTAATGTTTTTATAACGTAACCAAATAGATAGGGACCTATTTAAAATAAGATTGTTCTCTGCAAAGTAACCAAATACATAGTAGGTACTCCTAATGTCTATTAATTAACGAGTAAAATTATAGTTGACACTAAGTTGTTAACCTCTTCTTTTTTTTCAAATATGAAAGTAGCAAACGAGCATGCATTCCACCTGATGTTAAGAAGTCACTGCCGCTCGAGGACATGTGTAATCAACCCCAGATAAGAATAGGTTTATCTAAGATTAGTCACAGATGCGTTGCTACCTCTGAGTCTGATATCTCTTTTACTTGTGGTACAGATCGGAGCAGCATATATCTCTGCTGTTATAATACATGGCGGTGATACTTCTGGAGTGTAACCACACAGTTCTGCCACCTGTAAATATGTATGTGCATTAGGTGTTCTAATGCGGTGGGTCGCATACTCACGGCGTTATTAAAATGGAGTAAATCTTGAAGTAACACGCTTTGTGACATGAACCATTGATGTTTAGAGGGAATGATATACAAGTTTTGCTTATTATTTTTTATTCATTTTCTCACTTACGTACATTAAACTTCTAGATAGAATAATTCCATGAAATGATGTCATAACGTAGTTATTCAAATATACTTCCAAAACCTCCAAAGACGCTTGAAGCGGAACAAGATGGAAGGCTTGAG
>MOOZ01002728.1:30056-44036 GCA_002930495.1 Cecropterus lyciades
ACCTGCCTTGGCTAAAAGAACAGAGTAACTCAAGTCAAGTTTATCACCGTATGTATCTGCTTAGGAACCTTAATACAAATATGTAAACAGAAAATAGCTAACTCCTACCGCTTCGGCAGGCAGTACTCCTCAATCTTCATGGCCCTTGCACCATGAAGATTGAGGAGTTGAAGGTCAAATTTTTGTCATATCATGCCTTTCTAAATAGTAAAGGTACACCCCAAGTTTCATGAGAATCGAGTTCGCAGAAGCTAAGTTATCAACAATTTTGGAAATAAAAAGGGGTAATGTTGAGGGTTTTAATTTTTTTACGAAGAACCCTAAATATTTTTCAAAAATAAAAGTAGCCTAAGTTACGCCTTATAATATCAGCTATCCAACAGTGAAAGTCCCGTCAAAATCGGTCCAGCGGTTTGAGAGATTAGTCAGAACAAACAGACAGACAGACATAAATTTTAGTAATTGCTGTTTTGTTATCAGTATCGTATATACTTCGATATGCATTTGGTAAAAAACTGTTATTTTGATATTACAAACAGACACTTCAATTTTATTTATATGTATAGATGAATAGATGCTTATAAGAGACAGATTTATATAAGAACAGAGAAAATATAATTATAAGATAATAGAAAATAGAAATAATAATACTGAAAAATATTATAAACATTTATGAATAGCATATTTGTTATAGTAACTTCTGCATAGGTAAATAATACAATTTATAATTTATCAAAGATCCATATGAAGAATTAGAACAAACAGCACTTATGTATGTACATGCAGTAATGTATATTGTCTTCAAAACATTAAATATATTCATATTATCTGTATAATAGACTGGGTGTAGGTTCATCCCTTTTCCACTACAGGCACCAGTTTCCCTGTCAGTTTTGCATTAACAATATAATAACCTATTTACAGTGCAGTGTAGTTTTGAATAATAGAATCCTTTTATGGTTTGAATCTGGAGGCAAACCTAAACCTATTTTGGAGATTAACAGTGGTAAGCGCTGCTGTGTTCTGGTTTTGAGGGTAAGGGTAGGAAAATAAACTTATATGAGTCATTCCAATTAAGTCCTTAGAGACAACAGAGTCATTCTATCTCTTTGATTTTATAGATGACTTCGAGTGGCAGTTGCCAATAACCATTACATTTTTTTATAAGGTCGAAGTAGTACAGAACGTACAGTCCATCTGAAGGTAAGCAGTTACTGGTGATTCCATCTGAGGTCAAGCACAGATGTGTAGCACTTGTTGCTTCAGATGATCACCTTTTATAAAAGTGAGCCAGCAAGCACACCTAGGGATACAACCTATTTTTTTAGTTAGAAAAAGACAGTACATAGTTTAAAAATAAAGTACAATTTATGTTATGACAATGTAACTTTTAGGATGGAGCGAGAAGAATTTAAATCAACAAAAAACTAAATGGAAATCTAACTACTCTTTGATACCCTGTATCTCGCCAATTTGACAAGCAAAACAAAAAAATAGTTGCCAAATTTAAATATTCTACCACTCTCTGAATACAGTGGCTATAGAAACCACAAGGTTTGTAAAAATAAATTGTTTACAACCTTCCGCCGAAACAAATGAACTGTATCACTCTACAAATAGCTGTGCAATACCCTCCAGTCAAATCATATTGTTCCACCACTTTATATTTTGGTCTTGGTTTGCCAGGGAATATAGGCAAGGGCTTAGCCAGGACTGAAGCTGCCCCCTCTGCCCATACCTGGCTACACCAATGAACATAGGTATATATATTTAAAATATGTATATTCAGTCTTTCCTTGATGGCAATATGTCATTAATACAATTGCTTAGTAAATTTTCCTCATAACAAAACAAGCACCCTATTAATATATTTATATGGGTAATCAATGCTATTATCCTGATATATGTCACATTGTTTGCATAAACATGTTTAGTGAGTTATCTTTAAATACAAAATTATCACCACTTGTGTAGAAGGAGTTCAATAACATGTTATAGATAATGTTCTGTCATGTAACTTTACAAATAGATAATATTCCGCAGTTTGAAAAAAGTATAATACATGTGAATGCTTATTTAAATGATAAAAAATCTGTTTCAATAAATAAACTAGTTTTAATCATACTTTTATAAGAGTCATTCTCTTATATAAAAAAAAAAAAACTTCTTACACAATAGGGGCCGTTCAAGTATGTAAATGTTAGTGGAAACAATAAAAAAGATAAGTATAACAATTTTCACAACACATTTAATGTTGTTGTGCTAAAATTCAGGAAAACAAATAAGATTACACTTTAATTGAATTTAATTAAATCTACTTTAGACCACATACAAATCAACTACTGTATATTTTTAATTAATTCATAAACCCTTAGTAGATAGTAAACAAGAGTAGTCAACAATAACGTTACAAGGAAACATTACTACCTATCATCGGATAATGCAATGGTTTTCCAAACACAGAGTAAGGAAGGAAAGTAAGTAATAATTACAAAATATTATACTTGGACTTACCCTGATCAATGTTAGTCCATACATCAATTAACTCTTGTTCTATAGGCCTGACCTGCTCTGGGTCAAACAACCAGGTTCTGTTGCAAAACCCAGGCCCGATGGTACCCAGCTTCGTGGGCCAGATGCCGTGTATTGACCACGAGTCTCGTTTAGTGGGCATCAAGCACTTCGTGTGATGATGTTTCTGCAGATCCTTGCAAACTGACACTGGCCATTGTTGGGTAAAAACAAGGATGTCCCAGTCGTGATTTGCCATTCTTTTTGCTTCCGCATTTTTTGACCTATAAGCATTATTAAAGGAAAACAAAGGGAAGAAATCTATACAAACAAATGAAAATTATAAAAAATATTAAATGCGTTTGAAGTCTACCAATGCGCACTATATGCCTGTCACCACTTTAAGAGAAGATTGGATCTTCTCTTAAAGTAATGCATGGTCAGCAATGGAACTGTAATGAGTTGATGACGAATCGAGACTTGTTGAATTTCGATGTACTTACCACAAACATACTGCGATTATCACAAATATAAGCTTATAGCTCATGTTGCTTTTAAAATTTATTGTTCTAAAATCCGATTACTCGTATCAGTTATTATTTAAATCATTTACAAATACGATTACGTTAGAAACGTCGACTATCTCGACATTGTCAATAATGACATTATCAAGTCTTTCATTCTCAATTGTCAAGTTGTAGTATTATGTCAACGACGTTCCAATTAACGAAAAATTAACAATTTTTCCTCTTTAAAATAAGTTTGTGTTTCAATACTTGAATAGTTACATGGATTTGAACCAAATATGCATCAAATAAACAAATACATTACAAACTTTAATAGCATTCATCCAAAATAATATTTGTATATCATAAAGATGCTGAGAGTGATATTATGTGAAAGAGTTGCACTAAAAATAATCTTATCGAAGTATTGACATTACTCATTAGCGCCTTTGTAAAATTAACATTATTCTACAAGCAAGGATGAAGGTGCACATAACGGTTAAGTAATATGTGGTAAAATGACTAACTTATCCTAAAATATTATTGTAGGTTAGGAGGTTTATAAGATTTGTTTTTACCTTACGTCGGTTTAAAACTACAATGTGTACTACACATCTACTTACAGCACATGTACATGGGTACTGCACAGTACAAAAGGCAACTCGCCCTGGGCGCCACATTTTAAGGGGCAGTAAAATTTTCCTAATTTAATAATTGTAATTTCTTTACTAGGTACTTCCTTTAAAATTGACGAAGCAAATCGAACTCGAACAATGAGAGTTTTAATTGTGAAATGCGACTTAAACAGTTCTAATTTTAATTAAAATACTTGACATTTAATTTTAATAAAAAAAAAAGATATTATATAATAAAGTGACAAAAAATAATCTTTGCCAAACTTGTAATATTTGTACTTATATTTTAAATATTAGTTTTCTGTTATATTGCATTAAATTATATTCTATGGCGGGATGGCGTTTGCGGCGAGAATATGGAAGATTACGAAAACTTTGTTATACCCATTATATTGTACCCATATTCCACGATAATAAATGGTTTGATTTGATTTAATATCCTATAATTGCTTTAACGTACAAGTTCAATTTTTGCACACTTGAAATAGACCATAGACCTAAGTATTTGTTTTGAATTTCAACTTGACACCTTTATGCATATCGGAAAAAAGTGTAGGTAGATACGTATACGGCCAACAAACCTGTAAGCGGGCGCGGAACCCTAACAATGAGTAATATGTCTACTTTAATCGTAAATACGTTTTTTATGGTTTAGTACCTATGATATTTATAAAAACTAATTTCTGACAACAATAAAACACATTACTACAATTTTATAAGGCCTTTTATGGCTCATCTCTGCTCATGCTCATCATGCTCTCCCGAGGCACCACCGTCACACATATTACTGCATTAATATAATACCAGGGGCGTTGCTACCGTCGTATCTACCGTAACAAATATACGGGGCCCCGGACCACAGGGGCCCCCAACGTATGTAAGTAAAAATTAATAATAATTTTCCAATTTATTTATTTCAGAAATGACAAAAGTCAAAAAAACAATTTCTTTGGCAACGCCCTACATCGGTTACCGCGGGCTGCGGGATTAAAAATTGAAACTGATAAAAAAATACTTAAGAAGTTATTAGGGACGATGGGACATGAACGCCCATCAGACCTGTCACCATAGATGCAGAAACTTTAGAAAACTAATCATAACCAGTTATCATCAGCTATAAATGTCTTAATAAATTTGTTCGCCGAAAAAAAGACAAGGAGTTAAATATACACAAAGTTAAATATACACTATTTAATTTAAATAGCTTGTAACAATTTTGGAAACAGTAACAGATAGATAGATAATTAAGATGTATAAATATATCTTTTCATTTTATGCAAAAAAAAATCCTTTGTGATAAATCTTTACCCCGTTCCAAGGGCCCTCAAAACCCCCAACCAATTTTTTATAAGGGGCCCCGTCAAGGCATGCTACGGCACTGTATAATACCCAAGTTAAACACTGCTGTTGTACACTGAAACGAGGCGTTCCACTTAAGCGGTAGTCTTCACTTGCGTCAGGTAGACTGAAAGTTTGTTTGCAACTAATATAATGTATAAAAAGAATAAACCTTATTATCTTCATTACAATTTGGTCTAGGAAAATCAATTGCCCAAAAAAAATCTATGACACCCTTTTCTGTGACGCTCAATCATCAACATTTTAAAAATACTGGTGGGAATCACCTTGGCATACTTAATTACTTGTCCCTTTGAATTAAAAAAATCAATAAAATTTTTTATCAGATTTTGGGTAGTAAATTTGTTACTTTAAATAACAAAAACATTTTTATATTACCAACTCTTATGTTGTGTATGTATGTCAGTATTGTCAATGTTTACATACAATTTAAAAGCTATGTTTTATGTAAGTTTGCAATAAACAATTCATCTATCTACTTATATAAAATAAGATTATATGCATTAGTACATGCTAAAGAAACTGTGGGTTTTATTATTTTTTGATAAAATGGAAGTATGTGGTATAACCCCTTGTGGTTAGACTCCGGGAGCACCACCGCCGCACCTATTTTTGCCTAATAACAGCAATGTTAAGCGCTGCTGTGTTTTCTGTCTGAAGGGTGTGGTACGAGGCGTACCAACTTAGTCTTCAGGTGTAGCGACACATCTGCGGTCAGCAAAAAATAAAACTTTAATCTTATCTGAGGTTGATTACAAATGTCCATGGGAGGCAAGAGTCACTTACCATGAGATGGACTTACTTGATCGTCGTCACTTCAATATATAAAAATTAAATTAAAAATGGTAAAAATTGCAGTCCACCATGATAAGTAGTCACTGCCGCTCATAAACATTTGTAACCAACGTCACATAGAACAGAGGTTCTACCCGAAGTCAATTATAAATCGTTATACCTCCGGAACACTAAGATCGTCGCATATTTTTAAGTCAACCGACTTCTACATCCTTCCAACTAAATACACAAACTGCTTTACACTAAAAATAGGTGTGAAGGTGGTACCTCCCCGGCCGTACCGTATTCTATGGATGGATGAGGAGTGTAAATACCTAGTTATGTACTGATTTCCGTCATTACAGTAAAAGTTCCTATAAAATTTAACTATAATAAACACAGACAATGTTACAAATAAAACGGAGCAATAAAATAGTTATAAAAACATAGACTACAAACACGAGTCAACATTAAAAAACGGCACAAGCCAAGAACGCATTATATCCGTGTGATAATAATTCGAGAACGCGTCCATAGCAATTTCGCGCGCAAATGAAGCTTTTTTAATCAGCAGGCCTAGGATGTGTGCGCTCGATGCCAACGATAATTGCAATCGTAGGAGAGGCCCATAATGCATCTTTAATGTAATTGTGGGGATACTTGACCATTGTTACGTGACGCACGCGATAGGTTTTTTCATTGGTGCATCGGAGCGAGTGACTGCCGAAGAAAAACGCGGAATGAGGTTACTTGTAAACGGTATATCGCTGCAAAAAGCGCGGGTCAGCGCTCTTTGCGCTGGGGGACTAGGGGTGTGTTAGTAAACGTGCCAATTTACCTTATAATCATAATTTACATCAGCCGAAGCTGTGTGAAGACAGTTAACACGGGTAGTATCAGGTTAAGTTAAATAGAAACTGCTGACAGGGTGATGCTGAGTGTTCCTGTGGAGTATGCTTCGCATAATTTGATTACTACTATATATTGGGTAAATTAGCAGCTATTGCATAGTGTAGTAAATTATTATCTGCATTTTAAGCACTAAACTAAAAAGATTTACTGTCGCAAAAAAAGTAATAATACTTTTGATGGTGACGACGCTTATGAAACACGATTAAAGTTAAGTTGTATATTTCAATAATGGTTACGAATGACAAATTGAGATGCTCATAGTCTTCCATTACAACACTTGTATGAGTACTGAAAGGAGGTAAGTTCCATGCCTCCCCTTTATTGTCTAAGATAATAATATAAGGAGCAATCAGAGTGATCTGAATCAATTGGAAAAAATAGGTAAGTGTTTGCTTGAGCTATAAGACTGTTATTTAAAAAGCAAATACATTTTTAATAATCACAATTTCTAAGACAGTTTTGCATGTCTTTGCTGAATTAGTATTAGTATATGCTTAATTAGTTAGAAAAAATAACGGATGAAGGGACAGACAGACTGACAATACAAAAAGTATAGTTTTGATTTAGCCAATCGTGTACGAAATCCTATAAAATTAAACGTAGACAACATATTTATAAAGTTTTACGACGAGAAATAAAAGCAAATAGGTGACTAATAAATTATTGCGTGTGTAATAAATCTTTTGCCAAAATTGGCTCGAAAGTCGTATGAATTGTGATGAAACTTTCACTTGTAACTGGTTTATGGTTTCTGTTAAAGGCCGTATAACCCTAGATATATTGCTCTCATACGGAAATTGAATATTAATATCTAAATTATGCAAAAACAACGGCCCTTTTCACACTAAAAACTAACACAGCTCAATGATTGTAATAAATAAGTGGATATGAAAACAGTTACTTAAAAATGCATTTATTAATTGAACCAAACGAGCAGTTCATCTAGTGGTAAGTGATCACTGTCGTCCATGAACATTTGTATACCCTTAATAGGATTGGGAGTCGACTCACATATTCAGAGCTTAGATTGAACACCTCGTGATATTCGGGTCAGAACAAAAGGGCAATGAAGTTACTGGAGTAGTGAAATAAGTAAATCGATGCTGATGTCTGCATACTTATTTCTTTCGGATCTATATCTCTATAATCTCTCTCTCTCTCTGATAACTGTAGCCGAAGAATCAGATATTCGAAATACAAATATATCCGGAACTTTAAGTAAATATGATAAAGTTTTAATAAATGTTATAAATGGTTTGACAAAAAAATGAAAATGGAATGAAACGACAAATCATATCATATTATCACCTATTCGTATTTGTTTATTTGTACAACTTCCTAAAAATACAATATGACGTCGCATAACTGAAATTATCCGAAAGTATAGGATAATGCGAAATAGTTCCATCTATACTAATATTATAAAGAAGAAGAGTTTGTTTGTTTGTTTGATTGAACGCGCTAATCTCAGGAACTACTGGTCCGATTTGAAAAATTCTTTCGGTGTTAGATAGCCCATTTATCGAGGAAGGCTATAGACTATATATCATCACGCTAAGACCAACAGGAACGGAGCAGCAATGTAAAATGTTTCAAAATCGGTTTTTTTTTTCTAATGAGAGCTTCCGCTGCATGTATAATGTTAATGTATGTCACGTTACATTTCTTTTTAACGCGGGTGAAACCGCGAGCTCAGCTAGTATTTGATATCGTGTCTGGAATCGAAGTCCATATCTGAAACCGGTGCATAATATCCCTAATATCCCTAGATATTGTATTAATAATTTCGAGAAGTAATAATGAACTTGTCTTACTTAGAATTTGTAACACTGACTATTCTTTTGCTATTTTATGGATGTAAGGTTTCTATGCGTTCTATAAGGGTAGTGAGCCGATGTTATTGCAACTACAATCAACGTATTAATAAAATAGACTGCCAATTAGTAGATAATATTTTTATAACCGTTAACCGTTATGTGTTTAAGAAGAGAACTGTATAGCTTAATCAATCGTAGTACATAATGAAACAAATACTTAATGATCTTCAGCGTCGCACAATTTTTTTCCAATTGCTTAGGGAGTGTAACAAATAAGTACATAAAATGATATGTACCTACTACATGTCTGTAAATAATGAAAAAATAGGAGCTAAGACTTTTATGAAGCCGAAAGCATGTACGTTGTTACTAGTGAAAACGAAATCCCCGTAAATGTATCTTTTTGAGACAGATCTTAATATTATCACTAAAATGACAAAAAACTAGCGCGCTGCTGTAGATGTCAAACTAAAACCACAAAATTGTACTTGACACGATCTATTTGACTGATGCAATGTCAGAATCTCTATTAGGAGTCTATGTCTTATTTATCTATATAGCTACTTAAAACAATGGCCGGGCGTTGCTCTTGATCGCATTAAAAATTAATGGGATAGCAAAAAGAGGCGATCGTGCGTTCACTTCCGGGCCGCGTGCGCACGCGCAAAAACGCGCGCGCGCGCCGTGACGCGTTTTTCTGATTAATTAGCGCGCACGCGACTTGTTCCATATCCACGAAACGTATAGGATTTATTGGTTGGCTAGCAATGGGGGCGGCTTTGGCTGCTCGAATGAGTCATGTATTTCTTAATTTCATATTAATCCAGTTAATTGGTGCATCTGTGCAGGTATGTTTTTTGTGATGGTACAAGCTTTTGGTTTGACTGTTGCGGCATTACTGTCACGTTTCTGTTTATGAAAATATTGTGACGGGTTGTGTTTGTTTTTAGGGTATGGGAAGAAATTAAGCTGAAATGACTCGTATACGAGATATTCCTACTTAATTTCCATTACAAAAGTCAACACAATCATGACCGATTTTAAATAGTTTTTGTAATTAGACATTTAGATACATAGATTGTAAATAGTTAATTTTAAATACAGTATCAGTATCCAAATGAGTAATCCTACATTCGACTTACATTAGGTAGTCTTTTGTTAGTCCTCGGAAGTGGCAAGGCATCTATGATTCACTTCACATAGAACACCTATAATATATTATAATCCTCTGAAGTGGCAACGTATCTGTTATTCGTAACATATGAAGTTGGTTACAGATGTCCAAGTGCCGCAGACCACTTACCAGATAGACTGCATGTTCGATTGTTACTTCTAAATTTGATGATTGATGGTAAACCTTCCCGACTATATGTTATTTCGTTTGCGATCTTGCACAACTGGACATTCAAGAGTAAGGGAATAATTCTGCCAAATTACTTGTGAACAATGAAGAACACAAGCCTGTGTAACGTCTCATAGGGAGTCTTATTAAGGGTTGTTACTGATATGTTTGTAGGGCGGTGGTGGTCATTAATAACTAAGGACCGCTGAACCAAGTTTTTAAGTTACTTTTAAGGTGAAAGTCATTAATCTTAAATTCATTTATTTTTTGTGAATCTTAAAAAAATTGTACATGTTTTTATTTAATGTGAAATTCCTTATTCAAAATAGTTATAAAATATAATGCGCCAGGTTAATCGTTTATAGGTATGTGCCTATGAAAAAGATGACTTTTCAAAGTACTTAACTGAGTACCTACTATTATTTTATAGTTACCTATTGTCAAAATCGATAAGAAAAAGTAGTATAGGTTACTACTTTTTCTTATCGAGTTTCTTAAAAAAATGTTACCCCAAACAAATTATATTCTGACCCCATAATTTACCGACACGATGAGTTTATTAAATTATTTAATATTTTATTAATTTTATTTTTATTTTATTTAATATATATTTTTTATTATTGATAATTTTGATACGTAAAACCAAATATATATTATACAATCAAATATCAAATCTTATATAATACATATTTAGATCTCTACAAACTTTGACAAAATACGAGGGCATAAAAATAGGACATACGCGTGCTCTTTGAGAGCTATTCAGGAATAAGTAATGTCCCTTCGAAGCCCAGTCTCCCTTTCCGAAGCACTACCCTACTCGCAAATGTTATTACCTATTGTCTATACCCCGGTCGCCTGTGACCCTACGTGAATTTGATCGTTAAGGTAGATACTGACTGCGTTTTTTTTATGAAATGGTACGAGCTTGATTTGCCGTATGGTGCTTGGTCCGGAAAAAGAATACTTCCCAGTTCTTCCCCGATGCACTGTAATTACAGTAGATCTACTGTATTTTCAACTTTTTACTATATACTGTAATACGAAATTTGATTGAGGAATGAGCTTTTTCTTGGTCGTCAAATTGCACACAAAATTGTAAACGATTTATTTTGTTCATACTGATACAATTAATCGCTTTATAGGAGTTTTCGTCAAAATAGTCAATTATATAGCCTATGTCACTTCCAAACTGAGAAGATTCTAATGATATCGTCACAATCTGTCAAGTCGTTTGGGCAATAGCGCGTGCCAAAGAAATGGATGTACATACAAACAAACATTCATACATACAAACATACGCTTGAAAAACGTCACCTTCCTTCTGACGCATTCGGGTAATAAAATACCGTGTTTTTAAGTATTTTTTGTAGTAAACACCGTAATTTTATAATCACGATCTGGAAGCACTGCTACTTTCGCTCTTCTCATGGATGTCGTAGGAGACTAAGTAACGAAATTCAGGATATGGCTGCAGCGACTTAATGTGTAACATCAACAACTCATTGCGGTGACCAACACGAATGTTTTTTTTTTTTTTATAGCAGTATTGTTTTTATTTTTCTTTATAGCACGGATGTAGCAAACGAGCATGCAGCCCACCTTATGGTAAGTAGCTACTGCCGCCCATGGACATCTGTAATCAACCCTAGGTAAGATCAAAGTATCACCTAAGATTGGCCACAGATGCGTTTCTACCCCTGAGGACTAAGATGGAATGCCTCGGAAACTGTCTCCCTTACCACACCCTTCAGACCAGAACACAACAGCGCATAACTGCTGTTATTAGGCAGAAATAGGTGTGGCGGTGGTGCTTCCGGAGTCGAACCACAAAGAGCGCTACCACCTTCAATATTGTGATTTTAACCCATCCATTTCGGTCATGAAATGTGACCTGTGGTCCTAAGTTGTGGATGAAATAGTAGAAATTATAAAAAAATCCTTAATTATAAATAAAGTAATGTGATGGTAAGTTTAGAATTTTAAAAATAAATAAATCTGCATTTTTTCGTATACTTTAATTAAAATAATTCAATTTATTTAAGGTCATCTACAACAAAAGAACTGTAATGTAATGGCAAAAATCGAATTCATTACTTACATACGTATTTATACGTATATAAATGGCTCAGTCTATACCCACCTTTAGCTCCAAAGCCTCGAGTCACGAGCCTACACAAAATGAGGGTTCAGTTTAGGTCTTTTGAAAAAATCCAATATCTACCTCTGGCGGGGTGAAATAATTTGTAATATGAATCTAAAACTTACCATCGTTTTATAGTAAAGTTATATTAATTATTTTCTGTATAACATTGAAGAAGAATGAGCATACATTTTTTTTATATTATATAAATAGCAAACATGCCGTCTATCCGATGATGGTAAATTGGTAATTGATTACAGCCACAAGATCGACCACAGATGCTTGCTACCTTTGAGAACTAATTGTAAATTGAAACGCCTCGGATAAGTATGATTCTATAACCCGTAACTGCACCATTTAAACGAGAACATTGCAGCATTTAACACTGCTATTATCACACAGAAAAAGGTGGGCAGTTGTGCTACCGGAGTCAAACAACAAAGTGTTCTACCACTTTTAATTACGGTAAGTAGTTATTCCCGCCCGTAAACATTTGTAATCAACTTCGAATAAATAGAACGCGGGTTCTATCTGAAGCCAATTGCAATTGTGTTTCTCCTGAAAATCAAGACTTCCACAGATTTCCACAGATTCAAGCTAAACCCTTCCACAGACACGAAAAAACTGCTTGACGGTACGAACAGACTGATATAAATTTTGAAAAATAAATTACTATAATACTTATTTCTAGTTTCCAATTTTTTGCAAACATGCGCGCTGTACGGGGATCTTTTATTTTAAATATAAATATGTATAGATTTCCATGTTTTGGTTTTCCCGGAAAAAATGTTTTGACTTTCACATTTTTTAAATCCCCTAATATCGACATATTAAGTACCTACCTTCACAAATCACAGGAATCACAGGAATAAAACTCTTAGATACAAAATTAGTCTCCAGATCCGTGTTGCCTTCAACATGGCGTCCATTATAAAATAGGTAACGTGGACAGTTTTTGTGCGAACGATTTCTTGTTAAATATTTAACGGATGGTTTAACAGAAGCATGTTATTTTCTCAGAAAACTCAATTCTTTACGTTGGGTGACAAAGCTTTATGGTGGTGTTTTGCTTTTATTGTGGGAACAAATACTAAAATGTCATTATTTAACGTTGTTGTATACTTAGTTTTTAATAAGTATATTGATGGGTAACCGCTAGTGGCTTTTCTGTGCGTTTCTGTGATTTGGTAGACATTTTAAGCGATTTTCAGTCTTTATTATGTCATAGCAATCGTCATAGCCGTATATTACTTAACCCTCCCCTCCCTCATAGCACAAAAAGGAAATATCTTCAAATGGAAGGACTTTTTGTTTTTTGGTTAATTAATTTCTCTGAAATTAATTCTAAGGGAGGGGCCCTTAGCATAGGGTCCGAAAAAAAATTCAGGCCGAGGTTTTTTTTTTTTCGCAGACCTCGATTACGTAATAGCTTTTGAATATTCCTCTTAACAAAGTTAGAGCTACGCCCGTGACACTTTTAACCTTATAGGAAACTCTATGGGTGTTTTGGAAACATTCAACATTGGTCATCAAACTTTACTTTCCTCTAGCATTGATTGCTGTTGAGCAGCTTAATGGAGTAGGCCCGCTTCAATTTTGACGCAAGGCTCGTACCTTTTGTTTCCCGTGTTTTGTTCATATGAGGCGACCGTCTTAGTCCGGAAAATTAATAAATCACTACATATGCTGCATGATCGGTTGTTTTTTTATAGTATGGAAGTATCAAACGAGCATGCAGCCCACCTGATGGTAAGTGGCTACTGCCGCCCATGGACATCTGTAATCAACTCTAGATAAGATTAAATTCTCACCTAAGGTTGGCCAAAGATGCGTTGCTACCCCAGAGGATTCGGATGGAATGCCTCGGAAAAGTGGTAAGGGTACCACACCCTCCAGACCAGAACACAGCGTATAACACTGCTGTTATTAGGCAGAAATAGGTGTGGCGGTGCTGCTTCCTGAGTCGAACCACAAAGAGCTC
>MOOZ01002739.1:805-16377 GCA_002930495.1 Cecropterus lyciades
AAAATGGCGAGAATGAAAAAATATTCAAACGATAATTAATAAAAAGATAATTTCTTCTTATTTCAGGTCCCCATCCCAAATTTTGTACTTCCCCACATTAAAGCTATAACCACACCAGTTTCCATGATCAGTACATACCCATGCCGGCAGCAACGGCTGGTAAGTCGATGTCGTAGTGGAAGCACAAGTAGGTCATGAGGCAGAAGTCTGCGTAGCTACGGTGTGTTGGCAGGAACAGTACTGGATTTTTCCCCATAGATGCTTTCAACTACAAAGAATAACCGGCAGATAAACAAATCGTTTTCCTAATAAATAAAATGATTGAATTGTTTGTGTTTAAAAAAGCAATTCTAATGGTACCGTGATACGATTCCTCTAAATTTGTTTCCGTTTTCATTTATCATTGCTAAGTACATTATAAGTTATGGGTGTAGGACGAATATAGTTCGACCGGGAAGGTATCACCGCCACACCTATTTCTAGCGTGAAGCAGTTCCTGCATTTCGGTGGAACGGTGTAGTTGCCGGTTTACTTCCATATGCGGCGACCATCTTAGTCGTCGGGAGTAGCAATGCATCTGTGATTGACTTCAGATAGAACCCCTGTTCCATCAGGTGGACTGCATGATCGTTTGCTTTAAAAAAAAAAGAACGAAAAAAGGAAAACGAAAATTTTAACGTGCAATGCACATTGTAATGAAAGGGCACTATCGTAAACAATCATTGTTTTGATGAAGAACGAAATCTGTACTAAGGGCATCGTACAGAGTAGAACTCTATTAGTAGACTAAGCCTAACCCTTGCCTTGCCTTATTGGATTGTAATTTGGCCAGTCAGTTTGTGAGTTCATTTATATAGTAGATTACAGTAGATTTCGGTATCCAATAGTAATTTAAAAAATGTTTACGTAAGTCTTGGTTTCGGTTTCGATTTCGACCGAAACTGAGAGCCGATCCGAAAGTTCGGTTTCGGCTGAAAAACCTGTTTCGGTCGGACTAGCTAACCAGCTAGTAATTTATAAAATTCCCACAAAATAACTTGATTATGACCCTTTTCAAATTATACTGACCTTCAAAACCACTGGTTCGTTGACAAACACACCAACTTTCATCATGAAGCAAATTTTCAGGAATGCAATGCCCATCCAACGGACAACATGCATTTTCTTTTCGAATGCCATTTCCTCCAGGTACCCCAACATCTCTTTTCTCAGCTGCTCCTTGTCAACATTTTGTCGAACACTTTCCTGTTAAAGCAAACAGCATTTACTTACAAAGTGAATTCTGTTGTGACACGGCTTAAAAAATGAATGTATGATCGGGCAAAGGTTGGACCACACTCAAACTTAAATGGGTTCGCATGCCCCGTTCGCAACGTGTAGGGGACACGTCTGACCATCGGGGGGTGCCTAGGGGTGGCAACTTCCACGGGATTTCCCTAGTCTGGCGACCTTTGACCACCAGGAGGACAGTCAGATCGGTATTGATGCATACATACCAAACAACACTAAATAGTAGGACTAGTGATATGTCTTACATTTGTATATTATATTACAATAGTTTTAATAACATTTGTATCATTATGGATAAACGTTAAGGTTCCGGAGATATTTGGCTCCCTTAAAAATCTACATGGTTAAAGATCGTACCTCTCAAGGCCTAAGAATCATTATCAAAAGTTATCATAATACTTTATATTATTCAGCTAATTGAAAGGAGTTACTACTTTCAATCTTGAATAATGATTGAAATGAAAAAAATTCGTGTACTACCTACTTATATTATTTTTCTTTTTTTCTATTTTACTGAATGTAGGAGGAGGATGTATTTAATCCTCTCGGACCGTATGGTTCTACGCAACACGCACTTTGAGACCCCATAAAACTACCTAGGTCAATAAGTTATGATATGAAATGATGTACTTATAGTATATGTTGTAGGATAAATTATAAAACCAATAGGATAAATTATAAAACCATGCATGCGAATATACGTGTTGTGTGGACGCAACACCAGGATCTGAGGGGTATAAATCAGGAAAATCTTAATTACTGCAGATTATCGATTTTCTCAACGTTTTCAGCCAAATTTATATGTGCGGTCGCTCATTACTGAAGATGTAAACCGCAAAGTAATACTCTAATCGATGAAGTGAGATACGATGATGTAGATTACTGGCTGCATTTTAGAAATGTATGGTTACAGAGAAAATTATGTTCAACCGGAATTGTCGCTTGGAAAAGTTGCTTTGTGATGCAACAAAAATAAAAATTAATTATTAATAAAATTTGTTTCACAGCATATCATCAATCACTCACTTTACAATAATAAAAATATACAACTAAAATGTGTATTACGTTACATTTTAAAAACTTTTTAAATTAATTTAACTCCATATAAACATGTGTTCTTTCAATAAATCATGTTACCTATGTCTAACAATATTTATAACCAATTCAATTGTTTTTCCTGAATTTACCCCCCAGGAGCCTGGTATTGCGTGCACGCAAGATAAAAAAAAATTATATTCCCCACTTATAAAATTGAAATGTTATGATGATTTCACCAACTAGAAAGTAGTTTCCAGCAATCCTATGAAGGAAAACATTTTTATTCAACAAGAGATAAGTCTCGGTCTGAGAGGGTTAAGTATGATGCTAAAAATATGATGTTACAATTTAACAGGATTAGTCATTAAAACATACTATATATTATAATATATATAATTAATGGAGAGCATGCCCTAAAGTGCCCTATTATGCGGAAAAAAATGATGTTACAATATGACAAAACTAATATTAAAATGAATGCAGCACTTATTTAAATAGCTTCAAGAACTACTATGTTCATATGTATTTACTGCATACAACATAAAATAATAAAAAAAGAAAGCACAATTTTTTTGGGAAACTCTAGGAACAAACAGGCATACTATATATATTCCAATTGGTTTGAAAATGTGCTGTTAATTCTGAGGACTGAGTTGAAATGTGCTTCTTAACAGATTCTTTGCCACAAAACTTCAATGGTAGTAGGACCTTTTGTTGTTTGAATTTGGAGACACCACAGCCAGATCTACTTCTGCGTCAATGCATGTCTGCATCTTAAGCACAGCTGTGTTCTGTTTTTAAGATGGTGGTATGAGGGACCTGCTTCTCCAAAGAATCTAAACTTACTCATCAATGATAGCAATGCAACTGTTATCTAGCTGTGCCAAGCAGTTTCACCCACTAGAAATAAAATTAAAAAAAACAAACATTGCGTAATGTTATATGGTCTTTAGCCTTCCCCATTAAACAGCGCATTCAACCGAACAAACACACACTCTTCTGCTTTATAATATTAGTATAAAATATTAGATGTTCATGGGTAACAGTGGCCACTTACCATCAGGTGGATTTCATGATCCTTTGCTACATCATTCTATAAACAAAATAAAAATCATGATGATATTATTTATGATTTTGGAAATAGGTACACTATCAACATAGACCTATAAAGACTTGTACCATATATGAATAAATGCAACAATAGTGTCCCTTGTAAACTTATGTATTGGCAACACGCTGCCGTGTGTTATGATCACTTAAAAATTGTGAACGAAACATATTTTTTAAATATTTAATAAATAAAATGCATATAAATTTGAAAGGTTTATTCAAAATTTTTACCGCTTCCAGGAAGGAGTCCATAAATACTGAATTTGCGACGAGCTCCTTCAATTCCTGTGGCGAATAACATTTTTCCAATACTAACGATTTCTTCGGTACCCAGGACCTCGTCATGAACTTAAATATACCAAATTGTGTATTCCTTGGCTTTAAAATATCCACAAAATGCACTTTTTCACTCATGTTGACGCACAAATACTATATAATTACAATATCTAGATCACAAGCATGTCAATAGGAGTATAATACACAAAACTTTGTGGAATAATAACACTAATGACTAAAAAAAATATTTTTTTATTTAAAATACTTAATAAATTAATGGAGTAATAGGGCTTACATTTAAATTATATTTTTTTATTAATAATACAATACTACCAAAGTATCGTTACTCAACGCTCAGTACGACACGACTCTAGTAAACTAAACTCCGTTCAGTTGATTGGCAATTTGACGTAGGACCACAAAACCAGTGTTGCCGCTGAGGATTTTTTCAATTTCCATATATAGGAAAAAATAAAAATATTTTTCAAAATAACATTGCATCTTCAAAATGTCATAATAAGTAAGATTAAAAAGTATTTAAAAGTAAAAAAGTGTAGTGTAGTTAGGTGTACGTACTAGCCAACTATTTACGTTTACAATATCAATTTAACAAAATGTCAACTATGACTAGTAATTCCAGCTGCACACATTAGATATACTGTATTGTTAACTTTATTTACTGTATACTGTAATGGTTCATCTATACTTAATATTATAAAGCTGAAGAGTGTTTGTTTGCTTGTGTAAGTTACATTTGTAAACGTACTAATTTCATGAGCTACTGGTTCGAACTAAAAAAATATTTTTGTTTTAATAATCCATTTGTAGAGGAAGGCTATAGGCTATATAACGTCATGCTATGTTTGTCTGTTATTTTCTCTGTAATTTTACATAATAATATGACGAATGAGTGCCGCATGGCTTCCAAATGATTTGTAATTTTAAAACCACAATTTTGACAATTTTATTTTTTTATTAGTGAGTTTCAAATTTATTCAACTAAATATTGGTTTAAATCATAAGCCGTAATTAATAAGAACCGTTATTTGTCTTCAATTCATGGACATATAATACTATTATATGTACGTCCATGCTTCAATTTAACTTGTCAGTATTGCCGTGTTTTAACGTACGAGTGCTCTTGCATAAGTCACACATTTAAATTATTATTTTTTTAAATTTTATTGATTTATACCAGTAATAGCACTTAAATTAACAAGTTACAAAATACTTTAAATTTTAAAAACAGTATATATATCTACAAGTATTTTCTGTACATAACGGTAAATGTTGTACTTTTGGCAACATTATACATGTTTTTGCGCTTAATTTTCAGCTTTAAAATATTCTCTTAAACAATAAATTATAAACGAAACATATTTTTTTTACAAAAAGTATAAATCATTTTTTGTAGACACCTCAGGTACGCAGCACTTATAAAAATCAACAGAATAGGACACATTTTATTAACAGGTCATTTTAAACAAAATAATTGTGTATTTATTTTTTAGCGATAAATCACATAAATGTCCATATTTATAAACACTATTTAGAAGTAGATGAAAATATTTAAAATTATGATACATTTTATAAACATAAATTAACGAAATGCCCTTTATGCATATTTACAAAAATTGACAATTGGGCTGCGTTTTATACCTACCTACCTAGTTACATCTTATTTTCTTCAACTACTAATCTACCTGTAAAATAGTAAATATACCTATATAATAGCATACATGTAGTATTTTTCATACAATTTTATTTAAATATAGATTAAGCCCGCAGTTTCATTCACGTTAAAAAAAGGTATCCATCCATCAGCCCTTGAAAGTCCACTGCTGGACGTAGGCCTCCCCTAATCTGCGTCATTCCGACCGGTCCTGCGCCATCTCAATTCAGCGGTAGCCCGCCGTCTTCTTCAGGTCATCAGTCCACCTGGTCGGGGGGCGGCCCGTACTCCTTTTGCCCAGACGTGGTCTCCATTCGAGGGCTCTTCTACCCCATGGGTTGTCTCTCCTACGAACGGCATGGCTTGCACATTGTCACTTCAGCTTACTAATTCTGAAAGCTATGTCGATAACCTTCGTTCTCCTACGGATTTTATCATTACGACTTCTGTCGCTTAGGGAAATATCAAGCATAGCTCTCTCCATAGCTCGCTGAGCGTCTTTGAGCTTTTGTATGAGGCTCACAGTAAAATACCACGTCTCGGCGCCGTATGTCATAACTGGCAACATACACTGCTTGAACATATTCGACTTCAGCCTCTGAGGTATATTGGATAAGAAAAAAGATATGATAACTATGAATTGCAATTACTTTGGATACGTTTGAAATTAATTATCAATGAAATAAAGGTTTAATGTTACTTCAAGGTATGGACTATAATATTTATCAATAATTCTTTGATTTATTTTCCAAATACAGAGCAAATTCTTAAGAATAAAGAAATTCTTTATTCTAAGGTCCGCAAGCATTTTTTACAAATATATAAGTACATATATACACACACGAGGAGCTATCATTATTATTTTTACGCTTTCCACACCCATAGCCCCACAGTATTATTTTCTCCTGTGTCGTGAGTGCCATGGACACACAAAGATGAATACACAAACACCCAGACCCAGAAGAGAAATCTAAAATTCAGATGTCTGTCTGGCCGGGGATCGAACCTGGGACCCACTGCGTGTCAGACCGGTATGGTGACCACCCACCATGTGGGTCGTCTTTTTTATTTATTATGAATTATATTTATTTATTTATTATGGATTATATTTATTTTATGTATCTATTTATATTATACACGTGACTATTACTGATTATTACTTATTACTTCGGGAGCTAATGACCTTGAAATAAGTAGATATGTGTTTGTTTCCCGCAATAAACTAATTAAGTATATAATAAAACTCATTTCAACGTTAAATATTTTTTTTATTACACCAATCACAAATAAAACGACTATATTAACAAACTAAATAATTAAAACACTTTACAAAAATATAATTAACCATTTAGACATATTGTGATTAACAATACTCGTTTGGCGATAAGCTTAATCCTAAAGAAATTAAAAACTTAACTGAAAAATTAACAATGTTTTTGAAAAAAAAATATATAATATCTTTTTCAAAAACATTGTTAATTTTTATAATATAATATAAAAGGCCATGAGGAACACGCTTTATTGCTGCATCATATTTTGTATTTATAAAGTAGAAAATATTGATTTCACAGTATGTTAATTTTGAATATGAATTCTTTATGTTTCTTACAATTACTATATTTTAGAAAATGAGACTACTATAAATAATAAGTTTTTTCCACTATGTCTTTAACCAACAACTTATAACATAGTTACTCAATCCTACCTAACTATACGAGTAGGTACCTACTTAACTACTCGTCGCATCTCCACTTGTTATATACTCTACTATGTTCCTTACGTAAAGTTATTGCGAACTGACATTGACCAGACTGCATTTAATAACAAGATTTATTGATTTAGACTTGGAAGAATAAGAAATTTGTTATTCCTTCAAGAATTTGGCAACTCTGCCCTCAGAAGTACAAAAGCGGTGTCTCATTTGAAGGTTTTGAAGTAAGTTGCTATAAAATTACTGTTGTGTAAGTCATTTTCTCGATATAGGTATCTTTACGGTTACGGTTTAAGACATTTATTTTCTCACAAGATTTACAAAAATCACTTACTGAGAAAATTACAGAAGTAAAATAATAAAAAAAACAATCATGCGTCAATTAACGTAGGCGATATGGAGGGTAGGTGTAAAACATTAGGTTAATTTGTAAGTTACATTTGCAAAGAAAAATATTAAGGAGATTGTTTACAGTGCCTATGCCAGAGTGAATAATCTTTACAATTGAGAGATAGGAAATTTTCAAACTAGGTTTGCGTATGTTTAACCTACCTTCGTAGTTTAAACTACCCTTCGTAGTTTAAACTACGAAGGGTAGTTTAAACATTAACAACTTAGATCATAAGGTGCGTAATTTATTATCCGAATCCATAAAATAAAAAATAAAAACTTCTTTTTTTTGCAATACCGCTTTTGCGCTTCTGAGGGCAGAACTATAGATGGCCATATGATAGGCATTGAGCGAATAGTGACACAAAATCGAATAGACCAGTCATTATAGGTACCTATTACATACTACGTGTCATTCATCATAAATTCCAATCTGCAAAAAGTGTTATGACTCAGATCAATGATCAAAGTAATGAGTACTTCTTAATTATACTACATACTGTTATGACTTCTACGCACTATGCTTAATATTTCTATCACAGATTGTGTAGGCACATTGGGTATCTAGTATCTACTACTTCTCCGCCAATTTCCAATTTCCGTTGCTTTATTGTTGTATGATTTTTATTTGCAAATTTATTTAGAGAATACATTCAAAATACAGTTCGTTTCAACAATTCTAGTTTTAATGTGTTTCAACCGACTTCTACGAATTTTTGTGTGTAATGTTAAGCTAACTTAAAAATACATATCATTTGGACCCGATAGGAGATAGGAGGCACTATGTTCGCCATACATACATATATGACGTGTGGTCGGGCCCACTAATATTATTATTCAGGTTCAACGTATTTATAATTTATAAACCTCTTGTCGATTTTTTTGCTCTATAGATAGGTCGAACTAACTGATAGTTTTATTATAATTTTTTGTTGATATATTTTTTGAATATATTTCAAAAAAATATATAAAATCTATTTTTTGTATATAATAAAAATATATTTCTTATTTATTAATTTGATTACTCTGTTCATTTATTTATTTTTAATTTTTGCATCCCTGTAATAATGCTGGATTTTGATGAGGCTTTCTTTGTTTCTGTATTCAGATGCTTAATGTATTGTATGCAGTCTGTATCATTATAGCTACCAATTTCCACACATTTTTCAATGTAGAGACGCCACATTTTGTCCGTCTTCAAACAATTTGGATTACCAATAACTATTAACTTTGCTTTTGCTCTCGTCAATGCCACGTTAAATCGCTGAAATGAATCAAAAGTTTATTAAAGACTTGCTAAAGTACTCGTGCTTTGCTACGGTGCATAATAATGTTTGCCATCTTTAAATAGTGCAAAATATCGAAATCAAAAGTAGCCTAAAGTTGACCAAGTAAATAAACTTCATGCATGCAAAATTTCATGTAAATCGGACCAGTGGTCCTTGTATGATTGAGTAACAAACAGACACACACCATCTCTTTTTTTATATATTAGTATAGATTGCTCACGCTTTAATAATCAAACAATATAAAAATACAGCTACAATAAAGTTGGTAAGTATCCCGAAAGGGGCATCGTGGCAAATTTACCCACTGTAAATACAGATTAAATAGTTTTATTGAACCCCGACAGAAATAGGTCTTTTTTTCGCCGACTTAATTTAAAGACAGATTTTTTTTTTATTCACAATTTGTTTGACAAATTCTGCGAATTTGTCAAACAAATTCGCAGTGGGCGAAAAAAGTTTGAGCACCAGTGATGTGGAATAATAGTGTAGAATAATAGTCTTAACTAAATTATTGTACCTAGAATAGTCCAGTTTCCTACCTTTGAATCCGTAAGAAATCCAAGTTTAACTTTTCTGGTAGAGTAATTTCCGTTTCCACGGACTGTAGATATTAGTATGATCCTCTTCTCTTTGCCTTGAAAGGACTCCACTGAGCCTACGTCAATTTGCTCTGCCCCTATGGTACTCAACCATTCTTTAATTTTTATAACCTAGAAATCGTTTGATTTATTTGTACATACCTCCTTAAAATTAAAATCCCTTTTAAAATTCCTGCAGCAACGCTACTTTTTTTGTAATTACCATATTTTTGTTTTTTTTTTTATCATACAAGAGCATTAAGTACTCTTGTGTTTTCGTTTCTAAGAAATGGCAGAGCAGCTTTATTTGGAATTGTTTTAATTTTTTGGTACATATTCTTAATTCGACTACGCATGTTTTACTCTAATTTCTGTATAAGTTGCTGTTTTGGTTTGAAGGGTGTGATAAAGGACTGGTTCTTATGTTGTATGACTGGTAGCATGTTTAGTCCTCAGGGTTAATAAGCTATTTGTGGCCAACATTACTACAAACTCTTATTCTATCAGAAGTTGATATAAGATGTCCCTAGGCGGCAGTTGCTGAGTGGCAGATGAATTGATCTTTTTCTATTTCCATACATAAAATCATTTCATCAATACTTTTTCCTTTGAAAAGTTGGTTAACTAAGGGGAATATTATATATATATAAATATTACCAAATTAATAGTAATACATGCTGTTTGCAATTTTACCTGTGATGTATAAGGTGTAATGATACCAATATCTGCCAAATTCTCCTTGTATCTGATCATTAGTCTTCTTATATACACCTTAACCATATCCAGCTCCATTTTATTGAAGTAGCTAAAATAATTAAACTTATGTTACATAACTTATTCTGGTTTGATTGTGTGAGCCAAACTTTTTTTCCCATATTAAATAAATGAATTCATGATTACTCCGAGATCTTATAACAGTACATGATGTAAAGTTGCTGGTTTAAAAGGTCTTCTTTCTAGTGTTTCTCAAAGTGAACGTGAATTTTCTCTGTTAATTTTACCGCTGTAAATCTCCTTCGCTACAAGAAGGTGTAACCTTTCTCAAAGTGTACGATTAACCTTCTTGTAGCTAAGGAGAGTTACAGCGGTAAAATTAACAGAGAAAATTGGAGGAGGGCAATAGTAGATAGATATCAATTTCTTCAAGATGATAGAACGCATTTAGTTCGACCTGGGAGATACCACCGCTGCACCTATTTCTAGCGTGAAGCGGTTCTTGTGTTCCAGTAGAAAGGTGTGGTAGACCTCGGGAGTAGCATTGCATCTGTGATTTAATTCAGATATATAACTCCTGGCTCTGTATGAAGTTCCTTACATAAGCCATCCATGAGCAGCAGTGACCAAATACCACAAGGTGGACTGCATGCTCGATAGCTACTTTAATATTATAAAGTTTTTTTTTTGATGTTTCTGTGTTTCCATGGGATCTACATTACGAAAAATCCACGTGTGGAGGTCTGAGTGTTTAAAGCTTTGATATTACTTAGCGAGAAATTAATCATCTTGAAAAACAAATTTTACGAATTTCCCAAACCTCGAAGATTGTTGTTCTCGCTGCTCCTGGCCAAAAATTGCATGAAAAACAATGGCGCGGGACATTTTACTGCTGTTCAGTATATTTGTTCGGCTAATAGTTTCTTCTTTAGCACATGCCTACAAAAATTAAAAGTATGAATATGAAATCTGTTATAGACTAAATTTAAATAATTAATAATTAATTGTTAGTGGAAACTAGTGATACTAGAATTCAGCTAAATATATTTATTTATTTCAGATTTACACCCATAAAGTGTTATTTCTATGTTAGTAGATATTTGAGGGTAGTTCTCAATTCAATCTCAATAATAATTTGTATATGCCTCTTTTAAGATACTGATTAAAAATGGTGACACTGATGACGCTTTACAGCATCTATACCTCCGTAGGTGTATTCCTTTTTCTGTCTTTTCTTGGGCTTTGAAAACCTAAATACCTTTATTCCTGTTTTGGTCACGGAAGAAAACCATAAAAACGTATCAAGTGCCGTGGTTGGTGGTGGTTGTCGCCCATGGACATGTCATATGAATCAATGAATCACATGAATCAACCCTATGTAAGAACATAGGGTTGATTGACCTTAGGTGAGACTTTGATCTTTCAGCCTCACCTACGGTTAGCAACAGATGTGTTAGTATCCCTGAGGACTAAGATATAATGCCTCGGAAAAGTATGTGTCGTTACCACACCCTTCAGACCAGAACGCAACAGCGCATAAAAATGCTGTTATTAGGCAGAAATAGGTGTGGCGGTGGTGCTTCCGGGGACGAACCATAAAGAGTTCTACCACCTTAAAATCTCACGTAACTCTGTTACTTCGTTCTCTCTGTAGTACTTCGTTCACACGTTCTTAGCCTACATAGAACACTCCAGGATCTCCATCAGAACGCTATCGAAGTCCTCTGAGCGCGGTGCCCGTTTGGCGTAACCCGGGAGAGCAATTTAGTTATTTACTAATTTATTTTAAATGGGTGCTTACGACTGTACTGCTACCACATATACCGTCGTCCATCCCGGGGTCGTTGGGAAGGCGGCTCAAACTCCCGTTCTTGCCGTCCGCAACCCCGGAAGCACTCTTATTGTCGCATATTGCGACAGACGGGGGTACAGTAACTCTATTATTGTTCCGAGACTACATAAAAGCCTACATAAATAGTGGTATGATTAGTAATGACCTATCCTTAGGTTGTATTGACCACCTAACTTCTGGTGGGTTACATCATGTAAGGGATCGTCCATAAATACGTCACACGAATTTCGTGATTTTTTGACCCCTCCCCCGTCCATCAAATTTGTAAGACGTCACCCTCCGTTATGTGATATATTTTGCAATCTTAGTCATTTTTTTTTTAATTACGTAAAACAAAATAAATTTAATTTAAATTACACTAGTGAGGTGAACACATATCATAATAATAAAGGAATTGGAAGGATAATTCGTGCGAAATATATTTAACTTATCGATATACTTATTTTGAATGAAAATAATAATTATTGAAACCTAATCAACATAAGCTTACCTCCAACTTTCCTTCATAAAACTGTTTGTTTGAGATATTAAGTATATCTGCATGCGACCTAAAGTTTTTTTTCAACATGACAGTGTAGTTGGGGTCGGTTTTGTGAGTGTTGTATAGAGTGCACTCCTTCATCAAACGTTCCATCAGCGATAAACCTGTAATAGTTAATTAAATTTTTAGCTTCATCATGTTGTAATTATAATAAATATAATTATCTTTTCATATTACGCAATTTCAGCCCCACGTATAACACGGATAATACTAATTTCAAGGTATATTTCACGCAAAATGGGTTCCCCATATAACGCGTGAAATTTATAATGATTTGTACAGTTCGTTGCATAGTTTTAGTTGTTCTTAATATGTATTCGATTTAAAACCCCTTTAACGAGAAAATTTAAATGTAAATCATTTGTACCCATAACGCGTTATTCGGGGTTCATACAATTTTGTTATACGAGAATACTCCTACAACGCGTTTTCCCATAACGCGGAACCAATCTACCTAGCTATGGGTCCCTCCTATAACACGATAGATTGCGCGTTTTCTATACTTATTTCTAAAACCTTGATATTAATTTTACTTTTGAAGTACGAACTAGGTACTTCATTGAGCCACTGCTAAGTTTACTCTCAGATTGAGAAGGGCTTGTAGTTAGGTTTTTTTTTATAGTATGGAAGTAGCAAACGAGCATGCAACCAACCTGATGGTAAGTTGCCTGCCACCCGCCACCCATGGACATCTGTAATCAACCCTAGTTAAGATCAAAGTTTCACCTAAGGTTTGCCACAGATGCGTTGCTACCCCTGAGAACTAAGACGGAATGACTCGGAAAAGTATGTATCCCTTACCATACCCTGTGTTCTGGACACAGCAGTGATTGACACTGCAGTTATGAGTCAGAAATAGGTGTGGCGGTGGTGCTTCCGGAGTCGAACCACAAAGAGTTCTACCACATTCAACATGTTTGTTATACATTGACGCTGGCCATAGGATTGGTAGATTTTACACATCTTTGAAATTTGAAGACACGCAGAACTTTAATCTATACTCAATACTTGCCATATATCTATACTAATATTATAAAGCTGAAGAGTTTGTTTGTGGTTGAACGCGCTGATCTACTGATCTACGGCTGGTACTGCTAGTTCGAATTGAAAAAATATTTTTGTGTTGAATAGTCAAATTATTAACGAAGAATATAGGCTATATAACATCACATTAAGTTTGTATGTTTTTCTATTTAGCAGCGGATGACACTGGGGGATAGTTAGTTGTAATTATACGTGCGGATTGTAGACATTCTTTAAATACTTTGATTTCACTAACCGAATCCGTGCTTCTTAGCAAGCGGTGAAGTGATAACTGGTCCGAGTTGCAGTGGATCACCGGAGAGAACAAGGAGTCCTGTTGAGACGAGCAGATTCCTTATGGGCAATAGGCAGAGTGGCTCTGTAGCTTGTCCGGCTTCGTCGATGAATAAATGTGTAATGTTGCCACTGTAATATTGTTATTGTTGTAAACTTGTTGTTAAACAAGTTGCAAATCTAGCAGAAACTAAAGTTAAGGTAGAACACCTTATGGTTCCACTAAGTAGGCACCACTGCCATCCTTCTGATTTATGACAGCAGTGTTAAAGCACTGCTAAGTTCTGGAATGTAAGGTTGAGTTAAAGCACTTGTAAGTCTCCAAGAGTAGCAACATGACTGTTCTCGACCACAGATAGGACTCTAATCGCAACAAGGGTCGATTACTTATGTCCTTAGGCGGCGGCGATCACCTTCTCTATGAAAAAATATGTTAATTTTCCCTATTTCTAGCTTATATTCGTGGTATAAAGTTAATAGTAAGCATCTCTTTGCATACCACATCTATGGCATTGCAAGTTAAGTAGTTACATAAAATACGTATATAAAGATAATGTTAAAGATTTTATAAGAAGCTAAGAACATACTTACACATATTTTGCTGCTTGTGGCGCGTAGCAGATTGTGCTAACGATGACTCTGACATTCTCCAAAGCTTGTCTCATTTGAGTTTCATAGCGAATCTTCGGATCCCTTACGAAAGGATCCTTCGAATATTCATGTAAACATTTAGGTAATGTCGACCTAGAATTATTAAATAATATTTCGTATACATTCTCATTTTGTAAGAAAATAATATTATCTGTACGTATTGTACAATAAATAAAACATAACACACCAATCTCTACTTGCGGAATTCCTCCGAATAAGGAATATTTCAAAAGAAAATTCCGATTTGTATTGAATCAGTTTCACCGCAACGTCATCTGCTGCCATATTCGATGGGGCACATACCATAACTTTGTTGGATTCATTCGACTTCAGTACCTGGAAATATATTATAATAAAAATAAACACAAAAGAAGAAATAATACAATGAAATAACCAGTTGTATGTAAGAAACAAGTTGTAATCCAAATCAAAAATACAAAAGGCGGTCTTATCGCTAAACAGCGATTTCTTCCAGACAACCAATATCACTCCATAGTATAAAACAATGTCGCTTTCTCTGTCCCTATATCCCTTTGTATTTGTATGTAAATTTGTAAACTACGCAAATGATTTTGATGCGTTTTGTTAATAGATAGACTGATTGAAGAGGAAGGTTTATATGTATAATAACATCCATTAAATAGTGGAGAAATACTGTTATTTTTAAGGTTCCTAATGTGATGTCGTAAATAATTACATTTTTTCCGCTTACATTGCAAACGCAGGCTACGAGATTTATCAAAATAATGTACTAAGTATTGTACACATTGAAAAGGTCTACAGAAAACTCCGCGATTGGTATATGTCTATCTCTTATGGATATTCCACAATAATATTTTTGACATTTGCTTTTTACGACAAATAATGGCTAATTTTCGAAGCGATTTTAACCAATACAGCATTAATCCTCATCCAATTAAATACCTTAAATACATTGTTGATTTAATATAGNNGATCTATATGGCCCTGTACAGCATATGATTTAAATGAATATTTTCGAAGATATTACAGATTTAAAAATTGCGAGACGTAGCATTTGCGGCGGTACCGGCATAAATGAGATGATAAGTGAGTTAGAAATTTTAAAGCAAAGATTTATAAGTGCTGACATAGAAGTAGATAATCTAAGTAGTGAAGGTATAT
>MOOZ01002739.1:17054-36743 GCA_002930495.1 Cecropterus lyciades
ATTTGTACGCCAATATTTGGCACAGTAAGCGCCTTTCTATAATTGTGAAAACCTTTGTTAACCTTACTGACAAATTAATAAATGATTTATGATTTAATGATTTATTTATGATTTATAAGGTACGGCGGCGGTACCGGTAAAAGAATAAATAGAGATTATTAAAGGTATAAAATTTCGGTTAATGTATGTCACGTTACATTTCTTTTAAACGCGGGTGAAACCGCGGGCTCAGCTAGTAGATAATAAACAGTAGTCCGACTCAGGCGTGTCCTTGAAATTTATACCTACGGTTGAAGTGTTGAACAGGGCGGCTATGGTTGGCACCCACCAAAAGTGAAATTATTACTGCTTAGTGCTTCACTACGTGACAAAAAAATAGGTTTTACTCGCTAACCGTGGATGACCATGACAAATGAAAGAATCTTTAAATAGTGAAAAATATCGAAATCAAAAGTACCCTATAGACTGACCTGTTAAATAAGCTACATCCATGCAAAATTTCATGTAAATCGGACCAGTGGTTCTTGCGTGATTGGGTAACACACAGACACAGACACACACCATCTCATTTTTATATATAAGTATAGATATAGATTTTAGGTATGGATTTTATTACTTTAGAAAAAAAATAAGTAAATTTAATCATTATGTATTTATTATACATTTGATAAACTTATTATAAAACCTAATAAATTTGTTACAGTAAAAAAATTGTGACCTCAGGGTGCGAAGTAAAAGTGGGGATGAACGATGGATGATAAATGAAGGATTGAGGATGAACTACAGAAAAAAAAGTATCATCATTAATTGCTTATCTTATATTAGCGTGGCGTAGAAAGATGAGACAAAAATGAATTGATAGTTGATTTTCATTCTGACCTGCAAAATTGCCTCCACGATGGTGGCGGTCTTGCCGGTGCCCGGAGGACCGTGCAGGATGTAGGGTGCGGTGCCAGAAGTCCTGGCAACTATGTGCTCGACTGCGGCCCGCTGCTCTGCATTCCTCGCAATACAAGGATTATACCATCTGATAAAAAAAATATTAAATTAATTTAATTTACAATTTCATCCCAGGGGCAATTGCGTATTTTGGCCAAAGAACAAGTTGAACCGTTCGAAGGGGTAACACAGTCAGAATTCTTGGGTTTCTCGGAAGTAGCAGCGATTTAGATTATTTATTTTATTTGTAATTTACCTATCTCTTTTAGGTTTTAATAGTAATAATAATTCATTGCATATTAAAGTTAAAAAAATATAATTGTCTTTAAAGTAAATAAAAAATATATAGTTGCCTATTTTCTCGTGTTGAAGAAAATTATTTTCGTTTTATATTTGGTAGTAGGTAGGAGGTACAATTTGTATTATCGACACTTCGCTCTAACAATATTGTCCGGATTGCGTATGAAAAAAAAATTTTAACAAAAAATAGAAACCGACTTATATGCCATAAAAAAACATCGGCGCTCAACATATTTTGTTAGACTACAACGACGAATCTGTCATGCAAGTAGGTATATCAGCGCCGACTTCAGAACTATGTACTGTGTATGTAAGAGGTCAAGATATTTGTATTCATATGATGTCACTTATTTAACTTTAAATATAAATTTACACGAAAGCATAAATTGAAACATAGATACAAACGTCAATTCAACTTCCCGCATAAATGTAAAGTTTAGTCCTAAGCCATGACTAATCAAACTTTAAAAATTATATTGGTAAATATATGTTAGGTCTGTATTTATATGAACTGGGCGCCATAAGTTATCGTATAGTATAGCCATATTATCAAGTTTGAGGAGTTGAAGGTCAAAATTTTCATCTTATATCTCTGCGTAGTAATCTTACTGCATATACGTTAACACCAAATGTCCAACCTCTAAGGTATGGGTATAGTGGGGTACTTCGAACCTATACCATTGAAGTTGGACATTTGATCACACTTTTCATTATATCATTTCATCCTAGATACCTAATATTCATTTAAAGTTTTGAAGTCAGTTAAAAATTAAAAATCTTTAATATTATTTTAATTGTACAAGAAAAGATTCACTTTGCTATATTTTGGCCTTATGGTGTACTTACTACATGCAGCAGATTTTAGGTACTTGAGTGAGTACTTTCAATTATTTTCCAAGGATCTGCTTACAATATCATTGACATCATAGGTAGTTCGCTGTACCTGCCTACATAACAGCATGTACCACTAGAAAACACTTTGTCTACTGTAAATATTAATTATTCCTGTTTAAGAACTACTTACTTTAAAATGGAGGCGCGTGAAGTTGGCATTAAATTTTTTTTTGGATATATTTTTGATTTGTGATAATGTGTCAAGATATTGTCTAATGCTTCATGCATGCTTTTGTTTTGGAAGTCTGAGTATAAAAACACTAACTTGAACACTTCGTCCACTTTGGTGCTGAAAAAATAGTAACATTAGTACATAGCAGATACTTACCCCAGGCAGGTAAGAATAGAACTATAACCAACTATAAATTTATAAATAACTATTTTAACACAAGAAAATAGTACCTAGTCATGTGAATGAAAGTTTAGTAACATATCAAAGTCAATATTTCGAGTTAAATACTTGGAACTACTCCTAACAACACAGTCTATCGTCTAAAAAGTGACAATTTCGTGATAGAAAAAGACAAGGACTAGTCCCTTTAATAATCGTGCGCTTTAAGAGATTCTTAAGAAAATTTGAACAGACGCCTTTTCCGAAAAAATAGGGTGTTTAAGCTCTGAAACCACTGTTACTGTTTTATTAGGTATTATATTAGGATGGTAGAACGCATTCTACTTCGTATCCGAAGCCACCACCGCCACACCTATTTTTGCGTCATAACAGCAGCGTCAAATTTGCTCTGGTTTCCTCTGAAGGGTGCGGTAAGGACGTCGTATACTATTACGATAACTCAGTCCTGAAGCAATACACCAATAAAGGACTTCAAGTAGGTTTTTCATGGTTTATGAGTGGTGGTTACCGTTGAGGATGCATGCTTGTATTCTGGTTAATTAATATTCACATGTAATCTCATGTAATGAAATGTTATAACCAATCGCTAATTTCGAATAGTCATGAAATCGAGCCTTGAGTGTTAAAAACGTACAGTTGTTATACAGGGTCAGCCTTACCATAGGGCGAACGGAGCGGCCTTTCTAGGCGCTAAGTTTCAGAGGGCGCTTCTATAACGCTTTCCACGCTCACCACACCAGGTCGGTTCCATAGACATACACGAAGACAAATACACAAACATCCAGACCCAGAACAGAAATCTAAATTCATCCTTCAGATGTTTAGCGGGGATCGAACCCGGTAACCACTGCATGTCAGGCCGGTATGGTGCTCCGCTATGCCGATTGTCAAAAGATTAATAACATCGAAAATCAAACGTAAACTCAATGTGCTGTCGAGGTCTTCCCAGTACTGCACAACCGTGACTATAGAGACAAGCAAGGGGACGCCATAATTAAACAGTTAACGGCACTGATGGTATATTTATTTATATTAAAATCATATTTTATGTGCTTACCAATAAGTCTTTGGTTTTTCCAATTTAAATAATAATTTATTCAGCTTGATATCAGTGATTATTCCTATTAATTTAGTCGATGAAGATAAATTTGATACAAGCATTATGCGGTCATCTGAAAAAGGACAATGTTCTATAATATGTTTTAAGCAAGTTATAATCTGTATAAGGTCATTTCTGCGGATCCCTAATCCCGATGTCCGAGCGTTTATTATTCATAAGTATTCATTGAAGTATCTTATTATTTTTGTGGATTAAGTCTTTATCAGATTACTTACCGTTTCACGTATATGTGAGGCGATCATCTTAGTCCTCGGGAGCAGAAACGCATCTGTGATCGTTTTCAGATCAACCCCTGTTCTATATGAAGTTGTTTACAGAAGTCCAAAGAGCAGCAGTTACCATTTACCATCAGGTGGACATGCTCGTTTGCTACATCAATCTGATAAAAAAGTGCGGGGCGGGCATCCTCTCCGCTCTGCACGCTACGCCGTTTTATACGTAGAGTACATCTATAAGATGTTTATCGTTTGATCGTTGTACGAAATCTCACACCACCAATATGACACTTAGGACGTAACAAATACCTATAAATTGAACACACATACCGACTCGGATTCGTTTCTGTTGAATTTTAGGCACTGCTATAGACAGTTCCTTCGTATTTTCCTTTTGTAATTTTACATTTTCCACATCTTGTTCCTAAAAATAAATCTTTTATTATGAAACCTATTATGTTTGGATTATAGTGGATTATATCAGTGCTTGGCAACCTTTTTAGCATAATGGGTCACATAAAAGCTACACAAGGTATGTCATCTGTACAGAATTCTCTATGTAAATAGGATATTCCTGCGGCTCCGGCAACTTCGGTCACGTCAATCTCAGTAGTTTTTGCGTGAAAGAGTAATAAACACACACACATTCTCACAAACTATCGCCTTTATAATGTAAGTAAGAGCATCCTATATTTTAATCTAGATCAAAAACTATACGTGTGCCAAATTTTAGTGAAATCCATTAAGTAGTTTTTGCGTAAAAAGGAACAAACACACGTAAGTACATCCTTACAAATTAGTAAGAATTGTTAAATGGATCATAATCCTTATAAAATTGCAAGCCAATGGTTATCGATACCAATGATTTTATTTTGTGAACGCTGTAGGAAGTATTTTCACGGGTTTTATAAATATTTGCGCCGTAAGGGAGTCATGTTATATGATATATATATATATATGTATAGTTACAGAATTAATTTTAAGTTTTTTTCTGTTTTACTTTGTTGATAAAATACTATGTAATGCTCAGAATAAATAGTAATTTTAGAGGTAATATAAATAATCATAACGTGCATTTTTATTATGATTCAAACTTATCAATGTCTCCGTTGTAGAATGCCCGATCCAATCGTATCCCCGATCAAATTCCGTTAGAGCCCTAAGAATTAAATTAAAGATGATATACTTACATGTAACATTTCCCTTTCCTTTGATTCTTCAAACCACAGTAAGTGATGAAAATATTCTTCGTAATTTTTTTCGGTTAGATTACTCAATATTAATCTGCAACAGAAACAACATCGTCGAAAGCTGTTTTTCAACGAATCAAAGGGATCGAGTGACGAGGCTAACTAACATTTACACATCCATTTCATCCAAACCTAGACAGACGAATATGTCGCGAAACATTTCGTGAAATGGCGATCGAATCATGAGTGCGCATGTGTAAATGCTGTAAGACATGTCGATTTCCTCATGATGTTAAAACCAGTGATTTTTTTTTCTCTTGTAACTAAGCCCTAGACCACCAAAGTGACATACCGAATTTTAAGCCACTATTTTATCGCTCCTATCTCTTAATAATAATAAATTAATATAAATAATATCTTGGATTTGAATTTTTTTTCGTAGTTGACGACCCGCGTGATGGAGCGGTCACCATACCAGTCTGACACGCAGTGGGTCCCGGGTTCGATCCCCGGCCAGACACACATCTGAATGATGAGTTCAGATTTTTGTTCTGGGTCTGGGTGTTTGTATATTTGTCTTTGTGTGTCCATTGCACCAACGACACAGGAGGAAATCCTAATGTGGGGCTATGAGTGTAAAAAGCGTTTAAAAGCGTTTTTCGTAGTGTATTGGATTCTCCAAATTAAGCTCTTTCGTTTATTACTCATATTAGGTGGGTTGTCAAAAATATGTAATACGCCATTTTGTTGCGGCGGTCATTTTGCATTAAGAACTATATTGATTATATATGATTGCATAGTCATCAGAACTAAAGGTGTATTCCAAATTTCAGGTCAATCGGACACTAAAAAGTGGGTTAAATTCAGCTTGGAAGATTTGACCTAAACATACTTGCATACTTCATACAAACATTGCAAAATAAACAAAAGCTTTTTTAAATGGACGGACAGCATAAACGTGTTAATGGACGTCCTTCCAGCCTAATAAAACGGTGGTAGTATGACGGTATATCATATATACAAAAGAATGGTATATTTTCTATTTTTTTTTATAGTACGGAAGTAGCAAGCGAGCATGCAGTCCACCTGATGGTAAGTGGCTACTGCCGTCTATGGCATGGACATCTGTAATCAACCCTAGATAAGATCAACGTCTCGCCTAAGGTTAGCTATAGATGCGTTGCTACCCCTGAGGACTAAGATGGAATGCCTCGGAAAAGGGAGTCACCCTTACCACACCCTTCAGACCCGAATACAACAGCGCATAACACAGCTGTTATTAGGCAGAAATAGTGGTGGCGGTGGTGCTTCCGGAGTCGAACCACAAAGAGTTCTACCACCTTCAAGTATTTACGATGGAATTCTTATAACATCCTTAACAAATATAACATAAGATCTCCAAATATGCATAAATATTATATTGATGACATTCGTGCTATACGATATAGTACGAGTTTATTACGTTTCCTCAAAACAATCTTTATTTAAGATCACGCTCATCATTGCAAATAACATTGAAAGGTATTATACGAAACCTTAAACGTGGCACGTAACAAGGTTTCAAATTTCGTAATATTGGAATAGCTTTGGACTTTTGTAGTCAAAAGCTATTGATTAAGGAATTATCAAATTTCGCATTTCTTTAAAACTAAAACATAAAACAAAACAATTTATAATAAAAAAAAAAACATTAACGCTTTCTACACTCATAGCCCCACAGTAAGATTTTCTCCTGTGTCGTGGGTGCCATGGACACACAAAGGCGAATACACAAACACCCAGATCATTCAGATGACTGTCTGGCCGGGGATCGAACCCGGGATCCACTGCGTGTCAGACTCCTCTCCGCCACGCGGGTCGAGGAGGAGCGGTCACCATGCCGAAAAAAAAATTATAATAACAGCTTTAAAACTATTTGTGAGATATTGCGAAACACTTACTTTAATTTCGTAACATATATGAGGTCTTCTGCTGTAACGATGTGTTTCCCCGTAAGGCCGTTAGAATAAATTCTTCTATGTTGTTCCGGTATAATCCACTTCTTTGAATCGATATCCATTTTAAATTTAAGTACAGCTATTCAATTGAAACTGCACTACACCAATGTTTATTAAACGTAGCGAGTTTAAAATAACAACCGTAGCTAAACTGATTACAGTCGCGTTATTACAACCGTACGTCTTGAAGTGAAGTTAATAATTGCCAGCTGATATGGCTCTGTTAACTAAACCTATAAAGCGTCTTTTATGTGTTATACGTGCTTGTACAAATTATCAAATGAATGAAAGTACCACATGTACGTACCACCATGTAGCGATCTGCCTAGTGTCGGGAAATACCAAATGTTTTATGCTTGGAGTTGTCAGTCTCCAATACTAATATTTTACTACTATTTAGTAGATTTTTATTAATAGTGTGAAAATAGTCATAGGGATGTGGTAGAAAAATTTTCGCACGCTCTAGGTTCGTATTTTGAAACCCAATTTTTGATATCAGACCGAATGATTGAACTTATTTTAATTTAAAAAAATCCTTTATATGACTTATGAACATTTGGATGTTCATAAGTCATATAAAGGATTTTTTTTCATATTATTTTTAATGAAAAATCAGTAATACGCATTTTAATATTTCAAACTACGAGTGAAGAATACTTTATGTATATTACATAATTTTTGTTATATATAATAGTATTATACATAGAAAATATTTTGTACGTAAATTATATTAGAACTTGTTTAAATCTTGGCAACACACTCAACCTTGTTATCCAAACTTGGCAGCAGCATATATAACAAAGGCACTTTGTACTCAGATTACATAATTTCTCCGAAACTCTTACGATTAGGATTTATGATAAAATTCCACGAACTCATAATAAATACTTAGATAAAGCGTCTCAAACAAAACATCGCGACAAAGCAAAATATCAAATTCATCGTTTGATCAGACTTCTTTTTAAAATACTGTTTACTATTAGTCAGTTCTTCCAGGTCCACTGTAATTAAAGTAGATCTACTGTATCTACCTTACTGTGTTAACTATACTGTATACATTAATAGTAAAAATACAGTGTAGGAAACTACTGTATTTGGCAACAACGCTCTTTTAAGCAAATAAAAGTAGTTAGTAATTTTGTTATTTGACTTCATAATAATAGGTACAAATACATTTTACATAATAAAACTATATAATAATACATAATATAGGTACATTTTATTTCGAAATTACGTCAAGGTAAGAATATAAAAAGCATATGACGACATCTTTTTTATCGACAAATTGAACAAACACAATTGGGAAAGTTGTTAAAGTATTATAGGTGATCTTTTTTATCGTCGACCTAAATCTCCCTAAAAAAATATTCAAACATAAAAGATATAATACAGTCAAATTGAGAACCATTTCCTTTTTGGCAGTCAAATGCAAATTTAAGACTTATGTGGTTTTCTTATGGATGCCTTTGTCAGAATCGAACCAAATGGAGAAAAAATGGGACACCACGGGAAGCACCGCCTTTCAAATAAAAAAATAATTGTCAAAATCGGTTCACCCAGTCGAAAGTATCGAAAGTTCAAACATAAAAAAATACAGTCGAATTTAAAACCTGAGAGTTATTTTTAATCGCGTTTACATGCAGATGCCTCCAAACTGTGTTTCGACGTTTGGTAACCATTCCGGAGACACTTCATTTAATTTTTCAATGCCTATATAGTTCCCAAAGAAAATACCTCAGAGGTCTTAACATACATATCGGCAAGTCCGCTAAAGTTTCTTAAACAAACAATACAATTTAATTACGTCTTCAATCAACCTGTGCCGTCCCATTCTAGTAATATTTCCATATGGAATCTGAAGAGCCCTCACGGAAATATTTATGTAAATTAAAAACATCAATTTCTATTGTGTAACGCATTTCAAAAGGTGATCGTTTTTCTATTGCAACCAAATTATCCCAAGTAATAAAAATATTTTAAAGTAAAACTCGAGGTAGATCCGGCCAATTATCAAAACACGCGACAGCGTGTTGCCAGGTTTGCATCGCATTATATCTACTAATACAGCCGGGGCAGCCCCGGTTTCAGATTGTTGCATCTATATAAAATGGTAAACTCCCATTCTATAGTTCTATAGTCTATGTCATATGTATCCTATCTTAGGGACAAACACATTAGCAACGTTGTTTAGAAATTTGATGTCATGACGCATTAGTGATGTGACGAATATTACGCTTACGCATATGCAAATTGGTATGCACCAATGTTTTGCAAATATAAATGTCAAAAAACAAACAAATTTGAAGATAATAATTTTAAGTTAATAAATACAAAGTAAAAATTTTTATTTTTAGAAAAGTAACTTAACTTCATATTCAATGTGTTTACCACACCTTCACATTTAATCTTTCATCTTAATCTTCACATTATCAGCCTTCGCTGATAATGTGCATGCCGTGAAAGCCAAAGTGAAGAAACATTTGGTGGATTCGTATTCGCAATCGTGAATTTTCAAAAAATTACATTCGTTATTTCACTAATAAATCTCAAATTATATTATACCTTAAAATAGCCGTATTAAATTATTCTTGTCGAAGCTCATAAGCTAGTCGCATCGTTATGACACATGTTGTAGGATTCGTTGACATTTAGTCGACCCATAGTTTTACCGTTCACTTATTGACAAATCTTGGTGTTGACATTATAATGGCAATCAATGTTGGTCTAACTATATGTGAACAAAACTCGCTCGTGTCGTGAATTATTTATTTTGATTCTGATTCTGTTAATCTGCAAACTGTACAACTGATGTGTCGACCCTTAGATTCTACATTTGATTTTACCACGTGGTAGAACCAGTGTAGTTCTACACACCTATTTCGGTGGAAGGGTGTGGTTGCCTGCTCACTTATATATGAGACGACCATCTTAGTTCTCGGGAGTAGTAATGCTTTTGTGATCGAGTTCAGATAAAACCCCTGTTCATTATCAAGTTGCTTTCAGATGTTTATGGGCGGTAGTAACCACTTACCATCAGGTGGACTGCATGCTCGTTTGCTACTATAGTCTGATAAAAAAAATGTAAAAGGTGGCCATATTCGACCCAAGTACTTTAATTATTGAAGCCGATGATTTAATAAAAAGACAAGGGTTTTTGGGCAAGGGCAAAGACTTTCGTTCACTAAAAGTTCATGTTTATAAACTCAATCCTGCTGAACGTCATCGTGCTGAATCACTCAACATGTGCAAATGTTTCAATACAATGTTCTGAGAGGCTTATTTAGGCATTAGTGGCAGTGGTAGGTATGGAAATGAAAACAAACATGCTTTTATAGAAATTTAGACCTACGCATACAGAGTATTTCCTGCAATTGATTATAGTAATGATAGGTATATGAATGAAAGTACAGTAGAATCCGATTACTATGACTCCGTTTATATTGACCAACCGCCTATTATGACGTAATTACACAACAAAGTTTGGTTTTCATAAAAAAAACATTGTAAAAAAGTCGGATGTAGTGACTTCCCTTACAGTGACATGTCGCTTATTATGACCTACTTTTGATAAATTATGTCCGGTTTTAATGACCGACAGGTACGTACGAGGGTGGGTTTTTAAGTCCGCGGAATGGCGGGGTTGGAACGGGGATAGCGGGCTCGTTAAGGGCGGCAGTGCCGTTATAAAGTTCCTTACCAAGCAAGGAGTCTGTGCAAATCATAATGGAAGAGATGTCATCGGTTTACGGGGACTCTTGTCTTCGAAAAACGATGATTTACAAGTGGCACAACCTTTTTAAGAAAGGCAGGGATTTACTAGAAGACGACCCACGACCAGGACGGTCTTGTCGTGTTGAGGTGACCACTCCGGAAACGATAGCGAAAGTCAAAAAATTAGTATTGGAAGATGCTCGGCTAAAGAAGAAACAGCTTGCAGAAATGGTTGGAGTATCGGATTTTAAAACTCTGCATGACCACCTTGGCATGACTAAGGTCAGCGCGCGGTGGGGGCCGAGAATGCTCAAGCCGCCTCAAAAACAACAACGCGTTGAATGTTGCCGTGCGTTTTTGGACCTCTGTAGAGAAGACAAGGGTATTGTACTGAATCGAATTGTTACTGGAGATGAAACTTGGGTTCACCATTATGAACCTGAGTCTAAACAAGACTCCATGCAGTGGCATAAAAAGGGTACAGCACCTTCTGAAAAGTTTAAGGTGTCACAATCGGCCGGAAAACTCATGGTGACAGTCTTTTGGGATTTTATTAGTAGATTATAAGGATAAAGGTGTCTCTATAACCGGAGAATATTACGCAACAATCCTGGAGCGGTTAAAAGAAGCCATCAAAGAAAAAAGACGAGGAAAATTAACGAGAGGCGTCCTGCTGTTGCAAGACAATGCGCCCGTACACAAGGCTGCCCTGCATAAGTTGGGCTTTGATATTTTAAATCACCCACCCTATAGTCCAGACCTGGCGATTATTATCTCTTTAGAAAAATGAAAAAAGAGCGTCGTGGAAAGAAATTTTCTACAGACGAAGAAGTTAAGGACGCAATTTCCTCGTATTTTTCCGACAAGGATAAAACATTTTTTTATGAGTTATTTATCTTATTTATCTGAAAAATGTATTCATCTTGCAAGTGAATATGTAGAAAAAGAAAAATAATTTTGACATTTTATTGTCGTTATCCTTGTCCTTGTCCCTCATTCCGCGAACTTAAAAACGCCCCTTCGTAGTTACACCTTCGGTATTGGTCGTTGATTCCCGATGATTGAAAACCATTTACCTTCTTAAATAAGAGAACATGAATTTGATGAAGAAGATGAGGTCCCTTTATCTTTGTGGTTACGAAACTTAAGTTCAGATTCTTTAGCAGCACCGAAAATGTGGGAAGATTATGTTGACATCAAAAGAGCTCTCCTCACATCCGATGAACCCACCGATGAAAATATTGTACAGAACATTCATGTTAAGAAACAACTCGAGAGTGATCGGAAGGACGAAGTCGAGGAAGAACCATAACCTACCGCAGAAGAGGTATTAAAGACTGCAGAATTATTATCACGATTTGTTCACAGCAATATTGAAAATGATAATTTGACCATGGCGATGTCTTCTATACTCGATAGCATTAGAGACTGTTATTGCAATAAAATGAAAACAAAAGCAGGCAAAAATTACAGATTTCCTAATAAAAAAAATTATATATATATTACATACACACACATGTATCGTACTTATTACGTTCAGTTTTTATTTTGACTTTACTATGCTATGTTTCTCTATTTAAATACATAAGTACATACATATGTTTTTTTTACAAGTCGCTTTGTATGACGTCCGCTTATTATGACGTGTTTGTCAATTCCCTTCGATGTCATTATCAACGGATTCCATTGTAGAAATAATAGAGAAATAATATTTTAATTTGTCGCTTGTTATTTTATTTTATGTGTATGATAGTAAATAGAACAAAAAAGGATTTTTAATGTAATGTGGGTATAAATATTACAATTTTAATCCTAAACACAATAAAATTAAATGTTAAATTAAATTAAAAAAACCCCAGCGTGGTTGTAGGTGTAACTCGCTCGAATTTGATGGCTCATCTATAAATATTATTTATGACTTTTTAAATGGTTGCCCACTAATCTTTATAGCATTGGGGGTTTTTTAAATATCTGTGTACATCACATCAAATACGAGTTGATGTGATGTATATGATGAGATGATGTTTTTGGTATGCGTTCAATATTCGACATTTCAACTACTATAGCTTTTATCACTTTTTCACCTACTATAACGTTTAATTATAGCATACTAGTCATGCCCTTTCATTTGATACCCCACATGAGTATATTTGACAATATTCGATTATTCCTCCCCACTTTGAACTACAATATTTAGTAACTGGTTGAACCGATTTTCATAAAGCATATTTAATTGGAATATAGTCGTCACCCTCTTTCATTTGATACCCCACGTGGGTATATTTGACAATATTGAATTTTTCATCCTCACTGTAACCCCCTACATCTAGTAAATGGTTTAGCCGATTTTGGTAAAACATATTTAAATGTAAGTTATTTATTATGCCCTTCCACTTGATACCTTATTTGTGTATATTATAAAATGTTTCATTTTTCATCACCACTTTCACCATCTATATTTAATAACTGACTGGACCGATTTTAATAAAACATGCTTAAGAACCAGCGCCCGGAAACCTGCTATCTAACAGAAAAATCGCATACAAATCGGTTCATTCGTTTAGGAGCTACGTGTCCACAGACAGACAGGCAGACAGAGACATAGCAATCAAAATTATAACCCCCTCTTTTTGTTTCAGGGGTTAAATATCAAGTTATAGGAGCTCAAAGCAAACCAGTCACTGCATCTACTTTGAGGACTTTCTCTGCAAATTTACGACCAAAAAAATAAGATTCCTCGATGAAATTTAGAAATAAATTTATTATGAAGTAAAATTCTACTTTATTTGCTCAAAAATACATTTTTTGCAAATACAGTAGAAGACTACACTGTATTTATATTATTACAGTAAAAAAGTAGATCTACTATAATTGCGGTGCATCTGGAAGCAATGCTGGGGTTGCAATGTCAGGTAGAGATATATTCTAAAATGATGCATAAATACATTTATTGCAAAGTAATATCTACGTGAGTACAACATAATCACATTGTAGTTCACAGATTGCCCAGAACAACTTAAAAGTCACCGTAAAAGCTTTGTCTTTGTGTTGAAAGTCTGGAAACCACTCGTAAAGACAACGAGGGATTTCTATTTAAGGATAAATCATAAATTCTATACAGACAACATATTCCTAAAAAGTTTATTGGACATCGTATAAAAAAAATCAAATCTCGTATATTACTTACTTACGTCACAATCGACCCAACGCACGCTTTCGCAGAAAAATGAATGCCACGTCAATTAAAAATAAGCTACAATGTAACGTAACTCATGTTACTACAATGTAACTTATATCGTAGAACTCAACAACCTTTCTGTACACATGTAATGACAGTTATGAAGAGAAAACGTTCAAAAATACTTACTTTTCACAATTGGTAACCAATATGGGCTCTGCTAGCTTTTTATGCGCGCAGCAATTCCCTATATTTTTACTTATATTAAGCCTGTCACTGCCGTATTCAGTCTAATTAACCTAAATAATTTAGAATGATCGATTGAAACGAAGCTTTCAACAATTATACCTACTTAACAATTATGAGGTTAATTTTGCTTTTGTTTGTTATCCCAGTTACTGTCCTCAATCTACCAGTGAGCCAGGCACCATGTTTGTTTCAGGGTGGATGGTCCTACATTAAAGGCGACTACTTTCAAGGCGATTTGAGACTGAAGTCCACTAAGAAGATCCAACGATAAGACTAGGTATGTTGTAGGATTTAATTGTTTGCCAATTTGTGAAGAGAGATTTTGACTCATACTAATACTTAACCTTTTAACCGCCCGACTTTATATCACTTGTCGTGCCCCCAGCGCCCGGCATCGTACATCGAGAAATAAATACCTACACCAAAGAGTGATGTGCAACACTTAACTTTTTCAAGGTCGATATTTGGTTAATCGATATCGTAATAATTATATTTTCGTGAGGAATTAACTAACATCTAGGTAAATACTACTTACCTTAAAAATTATAAAACATATTAAGGCCGGTAATTTAAAGATTTACCTATCGTCAACTAGTTTGCGCACAATTAAACTAATCTAATCATAAACTTCGCCAATCCATTTACTCAATAAAAAGTAGTAAGTTAATACGTAAATTCATCTTTATCCTAGCAAAGACAACAGATAGCAACAAACATGCAAATAAAATAAATGTTAAGTGTAACTTATAATAAATTTCAATTCCAATATTTGTCCATATCTGAATATAAAACTACGTGTATAATAAGCACAACACTGATGGAAAATTCTAGATTCTATTCAAAATATAAAATTCTATTTTGATTTATATTGATACTTGTATCGATAAATCTTGGTATATGCCCCATCCCTCATGTCGCATTTTGGCGACATGAGCGTTGCAAATCAATGCAATTTTCTTAAAATTATGCTCGTAATTCATCTAACTTTAGATATCACTTTTAGGCGTTCTAGTTTAAAGACTAAAATGTTTAAATGCTTAAATAACTAATTACCTATTTAAAATGATTGATATTTAAAATTTGCGTATTGAAAATGTGGTATTTGATCGCATATATACGACTCAGGCGAAATGGGCCCGAAAATGTTTGTCCGATAAATGCGACGTAAGCGGTTAAAGGGTTAATCATTACGAAAAAGAGGGTATTTACCTTCTTGAGAATTTAGCCGTCCATATTTAAGTAGTAATACTAGCCGAAATAAAGAAATCATTCTCATTGTCGCAACCTGCCATTTTTAGAGTGTAATGAATCTAAGGATAATGTTATATAATATGCAATAAAACTCCACAATTTCTATCAATTTAATGTTATATAATATGCAATAAAACTCCACAATTTCTATCAATTATACTTTTATTTGTTTGTTTAAATTTGTAGATCAAATATTTAAGTATAAACAGAAATTGATATCACTAACAACTATTACTAGTAACAATTTTGGCGATATACTATATCTAAAAAGAAACGTATTTAAAATATAAGAATTATTTTGTTTTGAAGTACCTTGTTAATCTCAGTAATTAATAGTGCTTTAACTCTCATGAAATGCAGAAAAAAATAACACAGATTTTCTATTAAATAATAAACTGCCAAATATGGAGGGTATTCGGCTGACCAGTTTACGGAACTGTCAAGAAGGTCGTATTTGACCGCGCAGTGAGCGGTTGGTTGACAAGTGCCCGGATTTGACTATGAACAGACCACATTCATAGCCAAATTGGTCTGACCCATACACATGCCAACCAATCACTGGTTATTTTGCATTTGCAAACATTTGCAATATATCAGGTATCCGTAAAATAACCACAGCCGACATATAGAAATAGAAAAATATCTTTTCTTATTACATTGTCTACTGCTTCCCTTTATTTTAAATTTGCACGCATTAAATGTCTACTCTAAAGTGGCAATTACTCGGAATCAAGATACATTGTACGATCAACACAAAAAAATTAAACAAAATCACACAAAACATGCATATTGTTTCTTACATTATCATTCTATGAAAATAACAAAGAGCTTCTGTATAAACTTTACTTCAAAAATATTGTAAACTTAATAACAATAATTCCTTACATATATCACTCATTCACATACACTTGTTTCATAATACCATAGTAATTATTTAATAGTAAAACGATAACAAAACTCTTAAATCTAACACAGGTTTATTTTAATCCTTAGGATTATTGGTCAACAGCTAAGAAAACTGCATAGTATAAATTCTTAAATACAATTACTAAACACTTACATATCTGCTAATAATATTAAGCACAGCGCTATTTTTTAATGTGTACCTTGATTAAAATAAACTTATAATAAAAATGCTTCAGTTTAACTTCTTGCATTTCAATGCAAACATAAAAACGAAAGAATAAAAATTAGCTGGCGACTTCCAATAGTAGTATTAGTTAGTCGTTCCAAATAGTAGTGGTAGTGTACTATTTTGTGTCATGTCAACGTTTATATAATGTACTTACCTACAAAATAGAATATCCAAACGGGAACATACCAATTGTAAGGTCAAAATTGTGCAGAACATGCGATCAGGCGATCATCGTTAACTTAAATGCAATAAATCTCATTTACAAGAACAATATGCAGCATATACGTCTTCTTGGCAATATATTCGGTGATCGATTCCGATATATATCTTACTGCAATGTCAATAGAATGGAAGTAAAATAGTAATTTTTAAGGGACTTAAACGTGTTATCCTTTAACAAGTGTAACAGTTATTCGTAGTAGAAGCTAGGTTATTTTGAAAAATTACATCATCAGTGACGTTATAATTTCCGAAATAGTTAATGAGAAACGACGAAGTGTGCACTTTGATAGGTTCCATCCTAACCAAAAATAGTAAATAGGATTATGGAGGACACTAATTATTCAAATCCATAGTTGTAGCAATTTTATTTATTTCGCTCACTCTCTGTAATATGCGAGAAAGGTGTATAAAATGGCAATTTTGGATATATGACCATAATATTCTTTACTAAAAAACTAATTTATTTAGAATACCCTTCAATTCCAAATATATTTTGCACATCAGTACACGGTTTTTTTTTATTTTTCAAAATTATTTTAATACTTTCAGAATACAAATATTTTGTGTCATCAATGGACGATATACTGTTATTTCTTTTAACAAGAAAGCTTCAAATAAATCAGTACAACCGTTTTTAAAATTAAATCTCGTTTGAAACTTTCAAATAATATACCTAAGTAGTAAGTGTAAAAACGGCCAGTTATACTAAATCACAGCCATTTATCTGGTTGTTAGCGATGTTTTGTTTTTGATGTAATATTTTTTATCTAATTGAAATAGCAAACGAGCATGCAGTCCCCCGGTAAGTGGTCACTGCCACCCATGGACATCAGTAAGGAACTTCATATAGAATAGGAGTTCTATCTGACTGCTGAGGACTGAGATGGTCGCCATATATATGTTAGCCGGCAGCCACACCCTTCCAACGAAACAAGAACTGCTTCACGCTAGAAATAGGTGTGGCGGTGGTACGTCGATGCGTGCGTTAACATGTGCGTGTGTGTGAGTAAATATAGAATTTCAAATTAGTGTACAAATTAGTCTATGTTGTGTGCCGTGAAATGTGTAAGACGAAACTTAGAAATGAAGAGAAAAACAGGAAGGAGTATTTGTCAGATCACAATATGATAAATAAGATAGGAGTTGTCAAACAACAAAAAATATAGAAAAAAGATGGAACAGCATAGAAAATAGGAAAGAAATGAATTAATTTATCGTAAAGAGTTTCGAAAACATTTTATATTTATACGCGGTTAACTTTTCACGACACAAAACTAAGACTAATACAAAAATTACGAAATAGATCTTTAATTAAATTCTGACTTGCAATTGATTTTACGTATGTAACCGCTTGAAAAGATTTTTGCCATCAAACAGTTAAGGTTAATATATGTATAAGTTTAAGTTATTTATACATAACCTATATTTACATCAAATATGGTATGATTTAGCTTGTTGATTATGGATGATGAGTTGATATGATATGGTTGATTTAACACGTTGATTTTGAAAAACAGGCACGAAAGTATTTTGACATCCTGAGTATAAACTGTGTGCTGTGTGTTGATTATCACAAATTCCTGGACTGGGCTAGATGGGAAACAGCGTCTTTCTGAGTAAAATCAACAACCAGTGTGGTTTTGACAAAAAAAAACACCCATTAGGGGATGCGTATGTCCTATAGTGGCCTTTAAAGGTATGGAGTACGAAATGAAATTCGGTGTAAGATGATATACTTAGGAGACGTATCGGGTAAAGATTTCTTTCAGAGCGAGACGGGTTTAAGACATATCCATCCCATTGGTGAAGTGTGGGTTAGTAGACTAGAATATTGTACTGATTTCCTACACAATGGTAACATACGACATATTTACCTACATTTTATAGCTATTTTGCAAATCAAGTGGCTTTGGTGCCACAACATTTTTCATAAGAACATATTTTATCTGGTACAGAAGTGCCAAAGTCTGATAACAATACGTCAACAATTTAAAGGGAATTGAGTTCAATCGAAGTAGTAGGTAGAATGGTCCATGAGATTAGAGAGAGAGAAGGCGTTCTGATAAACATTCATCGAAAAATCGATATTTCGTGCCAAAAACATCGATTTTAATCGATTCTAAGCAGTGAACGATCTCAGATAATCGAAATTTAACATTGTTGTTTATTTCGGTAGAAAATTTAAAATTTATATCGCGTAATGCGGATACTAATCTTTATTTAAGTGGATTCATTCTTCAGACTTCGCTTAGAATGTACTTAAAATCGATCTTTTTTTTTTGGAAAGAATCGTCATCCTCTACCTAAGATACTTTGTACAAAGATGTCACCACCATAGCCAATCTGCGTTTGACATTTCTGTCACAGATAAAATATTTGAGTATCTTCCAAATACAATCAACCAATTTGAGTATCTTCGAAATACAACTTAGTAGAATAATCATCGTGTTCATTTTTCACAAACAAATACATAATTTTAAGAAATTTTGAAGATGGTAGAACAGGTACGGTTCAACTGGGTAGGTACTACCGTCATACCTATTTCTAACGCGGAACAGTTCTTGCGTTTCGATGGAAGGGTGTGGTTGCCGACTCACTTACATATGATTTTAGCCCTCAAAAATAGAGTGCATATGAAGTTGCTTACGGATGTTTATGAGCGGAAGTGACTTAATGGCGGGTAAACTGCATGTTCGTTTGCTTAACAATCTTATACATTTACTTATTTTGGATATGTGAACGCAAGTTGTAAATTTCAATGATATTCAAATTGTGAAGGGATTTTTTGCCCTAAATATACTTATGCTTTACCTATATCAGTATGCACCATGTATACTTATTCGAAACAACAATATCGTAACAACAGAAAGTATACTATGTACAGTTACCCATAATTTGTTTATGTACATGAGCGTTTATGTCCGGCGTGTATACAT
>MOOZ01002739.1:66404-77800 GCA_002930495.1 Cecropterus lyciades
TCATTGGCTTCAGCATCAGTATTTGGCGGCGCCAAATGGTTGAAATTCAATTTATAAGACATCAAAAACATTTTGATGTGTAGCAACATGTGTGTATTACATCCTATATAAAGATAATTTTATAACAATCCGTGAACGTAACCCAAGCTTTCGAAAACAGTATTCATCCATCCATCAGCCTTTCGAGGTCTACTGCCGGACACCTACCCCTAAATGGCACCGCTCCAACAATCATGTGCCTGTTGAATCTAACGGTTTTCCGCGATCTTCTTCAGGCCATCGGTCCACCTGGTCGGGGGGCTGGACCTGTGCTCCTTATAGGCAAAACAGTATCAATAGATAGTTTTACTGTGAAAATGAATAGTAATTGTGCATCGTGTACTGTTCATATAATAAACCTTTTATGATCACCAGCGCTCATGTCTAACTAACTCAAGGAAATCTTTTCCGGACACCTTGATACCAATCACACATGCCTAGTCAGACGCTAAATATAAGCGATCTTAGCTTAGTGGTGGAAACGCAAGAGTTCTACCAACTTTGTGTCAATTTCTTAATTTGGCTGTATGAATCATTTTATTGGTACGCTTGAATGCAATATTTTTGGACGTGCACTTCGGTTAATTTGGGATACGTTTCAATTTCTGAAGTTGTAATTTAAATTATTACATATATAGGCATTTACTTACATATTTCAAGCTACTGATTGTTTCTATATATGCGACACTCATGCGTTACGAAAATAAAAAAAAAAAGAATGTACCTAAAAGAAAAAGTCTACTATGTTTCAGCTGTGGATATAGAAATTATCCATTAAACATTTCGCTCTTACAACCTTTCAGCCTGTGCGTTTAGGACGTCCGAAACTTTAAAACCAGTGTCTAATTATCAAGTGAAAAGCAACATCAATAGCTTAATTTAAAACAGCTGCACATCGATTTTACCCCGCCACTCCAGAGGGCTCTTCCCTCACAATGAGGTTGCGGCCATCGTACCCTCGGTAGTGCGCCGAGCAAGCGCCGACTAACATCAGAAATAAAACCAGGGAAAACATTCTTGACGAGTTCTGGAAACAAAATTAACATTTTAAAATGTTTGTTTGTTTTTTTTTTTACTACGGAAGTAGCAAACGAGCATGCAGCCCACCTGATGGTAAGTGGCTACTGCCGCCCATGGACATCTATAATCAACCCTAGGTAAGATCAAAATCTCACCTAAGGTTAGCCACAGATGCGTTGCTACCCCTGAGGACTAAGATGGAATGTCTCGGAAAAGTATGTCTCCCTTACCACACCAATTATTAAAGGTGTGGTTGCCAATTTTTATAGCTAGGACACCATGATTTAATAATATCGATGAGTTATAAATATCTATAAAATGATATAAGCAGTTTGGCAAACACTTGGTGCCAGCCACCGTTTAGATTAATATAGGTAAACATAGATACGAGCCGCCTCCCCAATTAGTGAATCTATCAAAGGTTAGGCCTTTTTAAAGATGTTAATATTTTGATATATGGATTTGTATGGTAGGGTAAATTTAGGTAGGTATGCAATTGAATTCTGCATTAATACAATCTGCATTTTAGATAAAAGATTTATAGGTAGTAGTCATTGGAATGCATTTTGGAAAAATGTTCACGTATTTCTTGTAAAGGAAATCCAGAGTACGATACGGGTACGGATCAATGTGAGGTAGATCACTAAATTGGATCGGTACGATTTGAAGGCAATGACTGACTTACAAATAGGCTGAGTAGGCTGTAGTATACGGCGGCAGATATAAAGGGCGGCGAAATCAACATTTTAAAGTATTAAAATATATTTAAGCTAAAATTCCTCAAAACCATCACGACTTTTTTCAACACATTTTATAATAAAAAAATATATATTAGAAAAAAATTGATTGAATAGTTATCATTAGTAAATATAATATATCATATGTAAACTGAGTATGAAACTACATATTTATTATACCAGTCTTTTATTAATATAATAATCATAGACGATTTTCTTGGGAAACAATCAGACTTTATGAATGAGCTAAATATTTGTAGGTGTCGCGAATTCGTAATCGTTATACGTTATAGGAATTTAGTGGAAGGATTGTACCACATTTTACGTATTAGAAGAGTTATTTGAATAAATAGAAAGATACCTTTCTAATACACTACCTAATACTACTAAGTCTCTAGTCGCTGAATGTAGTGACAAAGAATAGAGGCAATGGACTTGAAACATGAGGTATTTTTGAGAAATGATATTGAGAGACGACGTCGCGACGCTTCTGACGTCTGTGAGGCCGGTGTTTGTGGGATCACTCATATCCAGGTCCGGATTAGACACAAGAATAATTAATAATAATATTCGATGATCCTTATTTATACATTACTGTGACTTACATGCCACATGGAAGGATATAACTGTAAATAAAATTAGTGGATTTACATATTATTTTGTCTTAAATAAACTTATTTCCTTTGTCTTATTACTCCTTGGACCCGATAGATTGCTTTGTTTTTAAGGCCTACAATCCTCCGGGCCCATTTTCAGAACTTCTGTTTTTAACAAAGACGCATATGAATTACACGTACTAATTTTGCTTTTTTCAGATTGGTAGGTCCAGTCAGCCCAGTCCGGACCTGCCCAGATCACATTGTTTGTTACGCCGTGTCTTGCACCACGTACCACGTTCTTACTCGAATCTATTTTCAGACATCATGACCAATTTGTTTCCGCCGGAAATATCACTGCAAAACATGTTTTTGTTTATAGGGAGAATATTTCTATAAATGTTGTTTAACTACGTATCAGAATTGAGGAATAGCAATATTATATAAACAAATCAATATTTACATCGGATTCTTCATCATATTAATAAATAAATATACGAGTTCGAATTTTCTTTTGTTTTTCAATAATCACTTATTTATAGATACGCTTATTTTACTTAGGTTAAATTTATTATTTTATTATAGACTCATAAAACCGGCGTCAACATGTTTTCGTAAGTAACCGAATGATTTTGTCGACAAAATAAATAAAGAAAAGCCGTTAATACTGAAATAAAATAAAAGACTCCGTTGCGAGTCACTGACTTGAAATTATATTTATCGCGAAACGTCATTCCAAATACACGGGACACGTGGCAACTTGTTGAATATTAATAAACCGGCGAACACTGCTGCAGACGTTTGATTTGAGTCCATACTTGAGCATTATTAAAGAGCCTTGGAAGCCGAAGTGAGTCAAATTAATTGGCAAGGGAAAGGCAGCGTATGTAAACGGAACATTGGAGCTTGCGCAAGCGCCGCCCGCCCAAGCGTCTGCCCACCAAATGCGCACTCCCGTGATACATTTCGTGCAACGTGGATGTATCGGTGCAAGTGACAAACGTGAATACGTGATAAATAATCGTACTGAAGAAATAATTCGAGAAGTCGACAAAGCTATCGATTAAACCAAATTATTGTTGAAACTGAATACTGTCCGAAGTTTCTAGTGTTGTTTTAGTATAATTTAAAAGTTCACAATGGGTATGATTTCGCGAGTGCGCGGTAGAATCAGGAGCGATTCTTTCTCGAAGATTCCCACTATCAAATCTGAAGACAAAATAGCTAACACTGGTAAGTATTCTTCATTTTATTATATCGCAAGAAAAAAAGAGAATTTAAATTTTACAGCTATTAAGATTTATTTCTATACATTAATATATTGATAAGAAAAACAAAAATCTAAATTAAATGTATTGTTTAAGTGGTGAGAGTGTGACCTATAAACCTAGATCACTCATATTTCGGCAGTAGATTGGGCGCCAAATCGTTTACAACAATAATGCCACGTTCATTACGAGAATACTAAAGTGGAAGCTGCTTGGACTAAATTCAAAACAATACCAGTAAATTGTACGAAGTAATGGTTAACTATATTTACAGAAGGTATTTTTACATTTACAATCGATCACAGACGCGTTCCTATCCCTGTGAATTAAGTTAGGACGCCTCATTGTATAAAGTTTGTCCCACCTTCTCATTTTAAGAATATTGAGGATAAGGCAGAAATAGGTGCAGTGGCATCTTCGCTGTTGAACATCAGAATATTTTTAAAGACGATTTTTCTTTCTAGTGTGGCTAATATCACTGGTCTTCCTACTACCGTATTGGGCGCCTCGAGGATTGTTCGTGGCCCTGGGAGGAGCGTGGCTGATGGCTGCATACACATGCCTAGTGCTACCCGTGTTAATATCAGCCAACTACAGGTATCCGGCGAGGTGGTACCCAGCAGTGGCCAAATTCATTCATGGTGAGTCTCACAAATAAAGCTAAGAAATCGACGCTCATAATAAACATGCCGAATGATACCAAGAAATTATGCGTCAACAAACAACAGTGATTTGGCATGTGCCTACGCGGTTCTTCAAGGAGTTAAAAAATAAATTCAACATGATGCCCCAGTACACTAATAATTATAATTGGTCAGTTCTCTTTTCTTTGTCTTTATTACACGAACTAATGAAATTATGACATCTCAATTATGATTTTAAAATAAATAGCACCTTTTGTCAGAAAGGCGATCAGAAAGTCTGTAACGTCTAAACAACGTTCTAAACAACTTATAGAACGAGTGTTCTATCTAAAGTTTTTTTTTTATAGTATGGAAGTAGCAAACGAGCGTGCAGCCCACCTGATGGTAAGTGGCTTCTGCCGCCCATGGACATCTGTAATCAACCCTAGGTAAGATCAAAGTCTCACCTAAGGTTAGCGACAGATGCGTTGCAACCCCTGAGGACTAAGATGGAATGCCTTGGAAAAGTATGTCTCCCTTACCACACCCTTCAGACCAGAACACACATTACATTACTGTTATAAGGCAGAAATAAGTGTGGCGATGGTGCTTCCGGAGTCGAACCACAAAGAGTTCTACCACCTTGTGTTACCACCAGTCACATGCGTTGTTACTCCTGAGGATTTACCGAGATTTTTTCGAGTAATTTAAAAAATGGTGATAAAATTAAATATAATTTCATTTAGAACGCATTACACACAATGTTAGGTGGGTAGAAGCTTTTTCATTCAAACCGGTAAACAAACATGAATACGGTTTGTAAACAGAAGTTGTGCCAATCATAAATATTTGTTTCAATGGTAACCAAACGTTAATTTATTGATGCATATATACTATCAATTATACATATATACTACTATTGTACATACATGCCTTCTGGAAATATCTTGACCTTAAACAGTTTTTCGCCGACCAATAAATAAATATACACTCTTTCTCTCACACACACACACATACGTACACTCACATACGCACACACTCGAGCAACGGTACTAAAAATACATTACAACATTACGATATCATTTGTATTTGTGTTATATAAATGTATAAATATTATATAGATTTTATAAGCGGTGAACCGGGGAGCTCATATCACTCCCGTCCAATAACACAGGGAGGAGGCGGTGGCTGAAAAACAGCGCTGCATGGGACCTGGTCCTGTGGCAGGTGAAGCTGAGCCACAGCCTTTTGCCCATAATTTTTATAATTAACTGTATTTTGTAAACTTTCTTTTTGTTTGGCAATAAATGCATTATTATTATTATTTTATACGTGGGTCATTGTCAACGGCCACATGTTCATACCTACTTATCTAGTTTGGATAAATTTCCTCTATGCTTAAATTGAATATAACTAAGTAGATACTTAATGGGAGAAACAAAGTCAATCGCTCCATAAATTTTAAGTCCCACTGGTGAGTGATCTCGTTCTATGTCTAGAGGAGGCCTAGAGGATACTCTACCACTCTGCTCAAATAAGAAATATTAGTAAAGGGAGGCCTACTTGTGTCGGATATTTTCAAACTATTTATATGGTCAATGACCTCCGCCGTGAATCCGAGAGCATAAAGTTCAACACTAGCGGTCACCAACCCGAACACTGACCGATTGACTTATCCATGTCAGTCAATAAAAATGTACCCAGTTTACCTTAGTCTACTAGTGGTTCTAGGTTGAGACATGAATAACAGGGGAAGGATACAGGGCTTTGGACTCCATCCCCCTCTTAGCATAGACAAGAAAATTAATATTTTTTAAACAAGAGGACCATTTTGCTTTTTTTTCTGTCCACAAATTTTGAAGTCTATTTATTTCAGACCACACATTAATTAGCATAGGGCGAGAATTTTTTTTCGCCCTATGCTAATGTGCTAACGGGTAGGCTAACAGCAACTGTTAGACTCCCCAAACAAACCCCCATGATTAAAACTCTAGCCTTATGTTGCCGGTCGACACGTTTTCAGTTCATCCATCTCAACGTAGAAACTTTAATTTTTCATGTACTTTTGCTCGGAAAATTAAAAACGTCGATAGATTTGTATTTAACACATGATAGTGTTTACACATTGAATGTGGAGTCGGGTCATTGCCGATCAGAAACTGAATGGAGCGAGCTGGCTGGTGGCCAGGGCTCGTGCGTCATTAGCTTCTCTTTTTCGAGATTAAACAAAAACACATGGCTAGCATTCATATCATAAAGTGCATACACAAAATATTTCTTATTCTGCCGAATTATTTACGTCGCATTTAATATCTAAAAATTCTCAACCTCGAAAATTCTTGAACAAACATTTTAATAGATATTCTTTTAAACCCAAAAACATTAGAAGTAACTTAATTCATAATTAAAAATAAGTATATAAAACGTAAAGCGACAACTGCTTTCGACTACACGTTGTCATTTATCTCGGAATGAATAGTTACTACATTTCATCAACAGATGGCATAATATGCCGTAATACATATTTTAAAGTATCAAAAGTAACAAACATAGCTAATTTTATTTCGTTATTTATATTTTATTGGCCTTAAGAGTGTAATGGGCATAAGATGACTTAATACTACATAGCATTTACTGACGGTCAGATTTAAGGACGTACAGAATACCAAAGGCGATGCGAACTTAACTTCGATCACTAATAGAAACTATTACATACATATATAATTTATGACGTAGATTAACAACAGAAGAGATACTCATTACCGTGGTAAAATGTGACTTAAGCGGTTAAAGCCACGGGAATAAGCTAGTAATAAAATAAAATAAATATGAATGTTTTTTTTTATAATTATGTACGTAAACAGAATATAAATTAAATTATGGAATTAATATAAAAAAAATTAAAAAAAAATTGCACACGTTATTAATTATTACGTATATTTTTGTAGAAAAGAAATGATTACGTATGTTAAATATAAATTAAATATGACTTGACGACTGACTTAATTTGAGGTGATTATTTTAGTCCTCAATAAAAAAAAACTTAAAAATAGATAGATAAATAGAGAATAATGATAGTCTTACCAGAATCCGTTGGGTTGAGTGGATGGAGTGTATTTTTTCTTGTGAAGGGTTCTTCTGAACTGATTATCTTGAGGAAAGGGTGGCCTTTTTATAGTAAACTTGCTTTTACAAAAAGTTGACACGGTTAGCTATGGTAAGATAATACAATAAGTAGTAAGTAACTCAAATACTCATTTTTCTCACAAAAAAAATCTACCCATTTTTTACCCGACTGTGTCAGAAGGAGGGTAGTGTTTTTCAAGCGTATATATGTATGCCCATTTCTCTGGTACGTGCTACAGCACATACGGATTGATGGATTGTGACGTATAACATAAATCATTAGAATCGTCTCAGTTTGCAGAGTAATATAATTTTTAAACAACATAATTTTTAAAAATGCCCTTACAAATATACAAAATATTTTTGCTGTTGCTTACATGTTGTATTAACCGATTATGGTATTTTTTTGCTGAACGCGTTTCTTATCTTAGAAAATTCAAGAAAATCTATGCAAATGAGGAAAAATGCTGCGAGACGGAAACTTGAGGTCTCAGAAGTGGACAATTTGAATTGACAGGTCTACACCCACAGTCCTCGACGCTGGTCGCTAAGGGGTTTTCTTGATTATTTACAAGTTATTTTCTTAAATTTTTTTTGAGATCTGATGTAGCAAACGAGCATTATGATCACTGCCACCCATGAACATCTGTAAGCGATTTCATATAGAGCAGAGATTCTATCTGAAGTCATTTACAGAAGCGTTGGTAGCAACGCTTATGTAAATGACTTCAACATTCGGGAGTAGTCCCGAGGGTTATGATGGACTCATTATATGAATGAGCCAGCAATCACACTCTTTCACCGATTAGCATGAACTGCTTTACAATGCAAAATATAGATATTTAGGGGATAATACATTTTTTTTCTTAAGAAGTCCTTTGAATATTGCATACAATTTTAAATACTAAAATAAAAACATGTGTTAATCTGAATTTCGATAATATTTTGTCGAAAGATATAACCTTACATTATTTTACAAAACTTAAAATTATTTATATCTTACCTAAAGTAAAAGAAATACCACTTGAAGCTTATTTTACTTCCTTAACATTTTTGTCACGTCGTCATTACAGTGTCCTCTATTTAAAAAATATCATCTGGAAGAATATAAACGAAATTATTAATAAATAAATAAATAAATAAATAATATGTAATAAAAATAAAAGAATAATAACTATAACAAAGAATCGGTTTACATGCATTTCAATGTGTTAATTAAAAGTGGCAATTGTTTATTCAGCCCCAGTCATTCGAAAGTATTGCAGGCCATGAACTTTCAAAATCATAAGTATAAAATTGTCAACCCCCCAACCAGCGAACACGAAATTAGGCTCAAGGCAGGTTCACGGGGAAGGAAATGTTCTTGGAAGGCCCACGGATCGAAGAAGTGGATCACGGGTACCATAAGGTCTGGCGGTAAACGATTGCTGATTTAAACTTTACAAATTGCGGTATGGTAGGCTCCAAATAACTAAGAACTTAATTTAAAAATGTAGGCATTAAGGTTTCATCAAAATATTTTCATCAATGAAGTACATTTTAATATAGTTTTATGTAGAACGCTTAGCCGTCGTCTTGTTTTCAAGGTTTTATTTCGTTTCTAATGTGTTTGGGTACATACGTGAATGCTTCGTGAATTAGAGATTAAACCAGGATTTGTGACACGTAGGCCTCAACTTATACCATTAAGTTTGATCTGCTTATCTAAAGATAATATAATTTATGCGAAATTTAAAGGAACCTGTTTCTTCATTTCAGAAGCGGCACGTAGGCTACAGGCTCCTACAGCCCGAGTGTTAAACGTTTTGAAGACTGCATACTCGCCTCTCGAGCGAGCGGAGCGGCTTTTCTTGCAAATGAATAATCTTTCTACTATGATAAGTCAGGTAAATGTTTCTGCTTTTCAAACTATAAGATCTTCATACCAGACGATTTGTGTCCAAGTATACTTATATTGAGCAGACCTTGAAGATTTTTGGACATAAATCGCTGCCCGTTGTTCAGTCGTAATGTTTTCGTAAGATAGGGAATCAAATATAGTTATATGTATGTCATTACCATACGAAAAAATCACAAATAATTAGATTCAGGATAAAGAACTGTCTAACCAGAGTTCTATATTAGGTGAAGCGCCTTCATAGCAAAAAAAAGATGATCATATTTCCATTCGGGTCATCAATGTTTAATCTCAGTAACATGATTATAAGGAGTTTGCTTAGGTACCTAATAACTATCTTTATGCTCCTGTTATTTACCATAATTTCAAGAGACAACTGATTACTGGTAAATACACTTAGGACAATCGAATATAGATTCATTATCTCTTCTTGTTTTTCTAATCCGAGTCTTGTAAATTAGGTGTTGGTTGGTTGATGTTGTATACTTATTACCTATTTCCATATTGCTAAGCGCATATATTGTTATTAATATTCAATATTTTTTTATTATTTCAGTTACTCACGTTTACTGCATGCAATCGCCTTCTGGTGTCTCACGGCCGGCTGACCTGTCTCTACTCGCTGATGTTCTACAACGTCATCACTTACTCCGTCAGCTACATACGAGAAATATGCACCAAAGAAGACTGGTCTCCCTACGTTAATGTAACTCGCCATTCCAGAGTAAAGCACCTCGCAATGTCCGCAACTAAGATTGTTTTAGAATGGACCAAAGCTGTCACTTTTATAGTTACAATTACTTTTATTCTTCTTACGTTTGGCTTGGAGCAGGGCTTGGAGTACTACCGTCCTAATGCCCTGTATATTCTCGTGACTGCTACGTATTATCTTCTATCAGAAAAGACATTCCTCGAACTTTGGCCTATCGGTCTGTCAGCGTTGAAATTGGAGAGGCTCGAAGGCATGGAGGCCCTATATTGCGGAGTTTGGGCGAGAGGTATAACGACAATGTTAGCAATACCTATCGTCCCAGCTTTAGCGTGGTATGAACGTTGGAGACTAGCGGTGCTGGTGTTCTACGTTTGTGTATATATACAAGGTAGGTATAGACTTGGAGAAGCACTTGTAAAATTGAACGAAGCGTGTGGATCTCTTGCCAGATTTCGACGTGCAACAACCGAAGAGCTATCTACTCTCGAGGACGTCTGCGCAGTATGCCTTGGCACCATGAAAGCGGCACGTGTGACGCCGTGCGCCCATTTCTTTCACGCCGATTGTTTAAGACGGTGTCTTTCTACTTCAGATAGATGTCCTATATGTGTTCGACCCTATGTATTTTGTTGATCATTAGCAATGACGTGCTGTGGATAAGACTGCTTGAACTGAGGAGGGCAGACAGTATCTGCTACTCGCTTATTATTGCGTCATCGTTTTTAATGATGATCTCTATTTTTGTAAAAGTATTCATGACGGATACTCAAGGATGATGACGGATTTTGACTGTTGCAACGTGGATTGAAATTTTAACTGTAACTTTGTTTGAATACATTCACAATCTAGTTCAAAAATTAATTTAAAAAATATACTTCTTTTTAAAAGTATGGATAATATATAAAAAAAACACAGTTTCATTGCAGGTTTTATTGGTTGCTTCCTATAAACTTTAGGTTTATAGATCATAATGTGATCGTCATGTATTTTAAGTATTATTACTTATAAGATGTTTTTTAACTTAAACCAGAATGTAACTTATTTTTAAAACAGTATTACGAAATGCTTTCATAATATATTCATAAACTATTTTTACTTCCGGTAGTAAGGCCTATAGAAAATAATGCATCTCATTTTCTATTTTGGGGTTACAACCTAAATACATCTTACCTGAACCCCCGTATTAGTTATATACCTCGCGCTTCTATATGTGACATACTATGTAATCAATTATATTTTTTATGAATATACTTTATAAACATATTGTTGCATTTATTACCAGCCCATAGTCAACCGCCGCTCCAAAGCTTAAGCGAGAAGAAATATATATATATAACTAGCTGTGCCCCACGGTTAGTTACTACGAAGAAAACTAATT